>JACXGJ010005062.1:21299-41412 GCA_016801105.1 Esox niger
GGGGGGGGGGGGGGGGGGCTAGTTTCAACAGCGATACACTTGTAACATTGACATTTTTCTTATGTTATCTTTCAGCTCGGCCATACAGTCCAGCAGCAAGCATTCCCTCCATTCTTGGAATGGGGAAGAGACTGGCTCCACCAATGAGCTTATCCGCCTGGGAGACTCCGCCCGTACGTTCACGGCCAAACAAGAAGGTAGGCGGGATCAAAAGCTGGTTTGCTCACCAGTGACTCTGAATACTATAAAAGGGAAAAAACCTTCCTTTGCCTCTCTGTTTACAGTTGGTCTCATTTATCTTTTGCTCATTTTACAGCCGGTGGTGTAGATTTTATTCCACTGCTTGCTCCTCTCTCGGTGTCTTTCCTATGGAATTCTGTATGAAGAAATTGTGGATTGTTGAGTTAATATATTACTATTCATTTTTTGATTGAATTCAGTAACACATTCTTTTTAGCATCCATTTTGAGCAGGATGTGATAAGTTGATTTGAATGTGCATATTCCATAAGAATCACCACTATAATACCTTAGTGATGATGGCTTCGGGCACATCTGCACAAACATGACAAAGTAAATTTTTGCCCATCTGTTTTGACAGGCAAGCAAGTCCAATGAAAAATGAACCACAGGGGAACAAACAACGCTCTAGGTGTACACACTCCTAGAACACACTTCCTACAAAATCTGTCTCTAACGGTTTCCTATGTCACACACTAACAGCAGACGCCTCCCCAGACCCGGGCCCCATCACATTGCCCCCCCCAGCGTCCTCAGGCACCCAGGCCACTCTACTGAGGGAGCCCCTGCGCTCGGCCATTCCCCTGCAGCCTCCCTACCAGACCACCCCCCACAGGCCTGACAGGGCACCCCCCTCGGATGGCCATTCTCCCCAAGCCAACGGCTTCGGTAGCAGGGTCACAGAGGAGCGGTTGGCCTCCCCTGGCACCTCCGAGGTATGTCCGTCCAGAGTAATTTATCCATGCTGAATATATTAACACAACACTGTCTCTTGTTGTACGCCAGTGCTCTGTGATAGAGTACCAGCATTCTGAAATTCTCAACCGTCCTCAGATTTGACCTGTATCTTCCTTTATTCCTCTGGAAAAGGACAACCCTGTGCTGAATGACCACGGCACACAGGAGTTAGTCCCTGAACGCATTGTCAGCTAGTGACTGTTCTCTGGGAGACGACAGCTTTGGAATAGACCAGTGATCCAGCCAAAGACAGGAAACAGTCACTTAGCATATCTATCTAACCCCCTGCCTCCCCAGGAGATCCTGGGTACCAAGAATGCAACGTGCCGTTTTAAGATGTCAGCGAAGCCAAAATAGCTGCTGAATCAACATTGGACCTTAATTGACCCACACTGTTGCTGGTTTCTTTCCTTGGATGTCTCTCAGTCTCCATTCCTTTCACCTTCCTACGCTCAACAAGAGAGTGTTCTTCAGCTCTGGTCCTGGAGGGACTAAACATTGCTTGGTTTATGTGTCCACCTTGCTTGTCAATTCCACTCACCTGACATGCCAGGTCTGAATCAGTTCCTGATTAAGGGAGCCTTTTGTCCCTCTAGTGCCAAAGTTGATTAGGTCTGTTCTGATTGCAATACCTGTGCTGAACTGCTAATGTTTTAGAAAATTTGTTTAGCGTTGAATAGAAGCAGTAGTTAACAACAGTCGTCTTTGTGCCTGAATTTTGTTAGCGTCTGCTAGTTAGCCTCCAGGCGTGTTTCTCCTTTATCACAGAACCCTTGTGTAAATCTCACCCCTTCCACCAACTTGAACTGTGTTCTCACATCCGTCTCCCTTTGCAAGTCCTCATTTCTCCCTCCGTCTCTCCCCCCTACCAATCTCCCCTCAGTCCCTGAGGCCGGAGGCCGACGTGGCCGTTCCAAACGGAGGGCACTCCCCAGCTCTGGGCCACCCACCCGGTGAGTAAACGCGCTAACCGACGGTACTGCTGGAGACATTCGACCAAAGCCTTTTTTGAACACAGTTCAGTGCATCTGAACCAAATATGAGGCACCACTCCAGATTCGTTTGTCTTATTCAACGTCATTTTAATATCCCCTCCCCGGTCATTTCTAGTCAAGAGTCAAACAAAGGCCAGACAAGAGGAAGCCAAGGTACTGCCTGAGGTAAGGCACATCTAACCACCAGTCATTAAGCCCGTCCTGGGTTACGGAAATCCTTCATTTCTTTCTACTTAATTTCTCATCCCCCGATAGCCTTCTGGTGTGGGGCCAAGGAGGGTTCTTTTCAGAACCCAGCCGGACGTTCTCTTCCTCACTCTGCCGGACGAGCCGGAAGAAACAAACTCACTGGACACTGACGAAGACGAGTATGAGGAAGAGGGCTCAAACTTCAGACCGGAGGACAGCAGGGCCCCAAGGGAGCGCAGAGCGCTCAGGTAAGGACACCAAGCGTTTAGTCTCATGGACGCCGGTCCGTACAGAGGTCCTGCACGCCGCCACTCCGTGTCACCAATCTATTTGTTTTTCTTCTCTGAACGTTTGCGCTTCGTCCTCGACCCCCTTCATTCCGATGTCTTTCTCCGGGATGGCAGGGCACTGGAAGAGGGTTCTGACGGGTCCTTGTCGCGGCGCCGCCACCGGAACCGGAAGGCAGAACAGGAGCTGCATCACATGTCGGAGAAATTGTCCCGGAGATTGGAGGAGCTGGACATGGTCAGTGGTGTGTGTGCAGCGGTCACGCCGTGTTTATGATGGAACCCTCCCAGAGGAGTCGTTGTTGAGTGAAAGTCAATCACTGAACCTCCTTTAGCTCACTGGTCCTGGTGCGTGCCAGGGTTGGAAGGTTCTCAAGCGGAACCCGTCTGCCTCTCCGGGAACAGGGTTGTCTAGCCTGTATGATTGCGTTTGCCTGGAGAACCTGTGCGTGCGTGCGTGCACACACACTAACGCGGGTTTCCATCGTCAGATGTTAAAGCGAGCCCTGGGAGAAAGCGGCGAGGCTGAGGAGGTGAAAGAGGAGGACAAACAGTCCCACCACAGTGACAGTGTCGTGGAGTGTCGCCGGCCACAAAGGAGGCCAACAGGTACGCGTGGTAACACACACACACGGACCACATCCACATAGCCTAACTGCACAGAACCAATGGTCAGTATTAGCATGAATGTCAAACACGTGATAATCCATCCTTTCTAAATGGGATAACTAGGTGTCTTCATTGGGACACTGCCTGACTACACTGAACGAATTGCGCGGATCTTTTCACCCCTCCCTCCAGGTACGCCGCGAGCCCCCGCGGCCACCCGCTCCCTCTCTCCGTCCCCCCCGCGGGCCCGCCGCTCCCTGTCGGGCCAGCTGGAGAGCGCCGCGGTGGACCCGGCGAGCGGAAGGCTAGCGCAGAGGCACACCGCCTCCCGTGCGCACCTGCGTGATCTCCGCCGCGTGCAGAACCAGCGCCGCCACAGCCAGGTCCGCCGCCACATTCGCCACATGCACGGTAAAAAAAAAGCCCCCCCCTTTTTTAAGAATCCGGTGGGTCAACGGTGTTGCTGGTGTTTCTCCAGCTGGTGGAGAAGGCCTACAAGGAGGAGTTGCAGGGGTTGGAGGACCGAGAGCGAGCTGCCATGGCAAAGGAACGGGCCAAAGCACAGGAGGCTGTAAGACCGCGCGTACGCGCTATTTGCTAGCTATAAATCCTTCAGCAGACCTTCTTCGAGTGCATACGTTTTCCCACCACTTTTCTAACAACTTACTTGGCGTTCCTTAACCCCTAGGAGCGAGAGTACAGGGAGGCCATACTGCAAGACCTCCCCCGAACCCCCAAACCATCCCAAGTGTATGCCACGGCCAGAACGGCAGCCCAGCCCCGCTCCCCCGGGAACAGACAGCCAACGCTGGGTCGCAGACAGCAGGACAACATCAGGAGAGCCCCCCCATGTAAGTCCATCCCAGACATGTCAAAGGCCCCCCCCGCCTCTAGTCAAACTTGTGAAACCGAAACTTTGACACGTGTGGGCTGATGTATGAACCTGGTCTGGTGTTTCCGCGTAAACGGCGAACGTGATGACGAGAACAGTCCGGTTTTACCCGTAGCTTCTGTCTATCGATCCAAAGCTGTATCTATTCAGCGTTTTCAGACCTGTCGATCTTGTCCCAGAAATGCCTACAGCTAATAAACGAGGCTGATTTAAAATGTCTGACGGGTCTAATGTGCACTGTAGGCATCATTTACATTGACATTTAGCGTACTCTTATCCAGAGTGACTTGCTCTATTGATTACTCTTAGTACTGATGTTAAGGGGGGGAGGAGCCATTGGAAGCTGGGGGTGATTAGGCAGCCATCTTGGTTTCTGGGCCCGATTGCACATTTGATTGAGGCACTGGGGTTAACACCTTTTCTATTACAACCAGTGCCACGGGATCTTTAGTGATCCCATGTCTGTAAGACGCCACCCTATACAGGCTTCACAGCTGTTTCTCTTCTCCCCCTCCGCCAGTGAAGGTGAAGGAGAACGACCTGCTGCCCCTCCTGCTGGAGGAGCTCCCTCACCTGCACCTCTCGCCCCACGCCCTGGGCAGGATGTGGCATCAGCAGTTGGGCCAGGTGGACCGCCTCAACGCCTCCCTCTCTCTGGAGAACCGGAGGGCCGGGCAGCGCACTAAACTCTCCAGCCAGGTGGGGGCGCCAGAACACTAGAAATACTGAGTCCAACCCGGCTAATCTCCACGTTTCCTAGTTAAGGTGCTCAAGGATTCCCTCGTGCTCAGTGTGTTAACCGATCTTCTGCTCTCCAGGTTGAGGAGGCTCAGAGGAGGCACGACCTGCTAGTGGAGATCATCCGTAAAGAGCAGGAGCACAATAAACGTCTGGTGAGACTCACTCCAACTTCACTACTAGTATAGAGTGTGGAAAACAGTACAAACAACAAATTTCCCTGTTGTGTGTGTGTGTGTGTGTGTGTGTGTGTGTGTGTGTGTGTGTGTGTGTGTGTGTGTGTGTGTGTACATGCAGTGAAGCCCTGATTACTTTTCCAATGGCTTTTCTCAACTCTTATGTCCAGACACTGTTTCCATAACAACATCAGAGCTTCAGACAGATTCACCATCTCATGAGGTTTATGCGATATCCTGGGTTTTGATTCAGTGGGCGTGAACAGAACTATGGACACAAGGATGTCATCCGTGTTTCCGACTGGACTGGAGATTACAACATAAAACAATCTCTCTGATTCAACAGTCCGTCAGAAACCACAGACAAAACTATGACTGCTCCACAGACAGACATTGAAGGAATGAAATGCTTCAGGGTCTGTCTGATATCTATGAAAGTGTGTGAAATGATATGTAGGTACTCTACCTGTATTATATCTGCAGATTTACATTCATTATCAGACACTTGTCAAGAGAAGCAGTAAAACAACCCCTGTGAAGAGACATCCGGTCATAGTTCTCATCACTCAACAAAAAGCTGTCTCTCTAGCCTGTGCTATGATATCAGGAAGCAGTTTCCCTATTGGCAAGTGAGGCAGCAGGAAGTGGATTTCAGTCCTTCCTGGGGAAGCCAATGATGCACAGCCAATGATGATCAGCTTTCTTGTGGAATCAAATGCCAATTAATGATGGTTGGAGAACACATGTTCCTTCCTGGTCCCATGACCTCACTACATGCTGACTGTTAATGCATTATTCTTTTAACCCCGTGGAGGGTTTTTTCAACCACTCAGCACATAGAGGATTCTATTGGCTGGATGGGGTCAGTGGGATCAGTTCTGTTAGCTTATTGACTGGCAGCCAGGCTATAATTAGCCATCTAGTGTGACACTCAGACTGATCAGGTGGATCACCTGACCTCACCTCATCATAGACGAGAAATAAACAAATCAGACGCAGATTACTACACCACTGGCTGTGATTAACGGAGTCCTCTTCCCAAGAGGCAGACTAAACATCTGAGCAATGACGGAACATCTTGAACATCAGATGAGACATTTTCTCTCCTGGTGAAGAAATCAGAAACTGAGTATTAGGTCTCAGTTCAGAAACTCAAGCTGGTAGATGGTAAATAATTGAGCTGTATTTAAAGTCTGTTAGACAATCCAAAAACCAAGAGATCAGCACATTGTGACCTGTTGTGCACACTGACAGGCTTCTAGTTTATGTCCGTATTGAGGGTGACTCATAATCTCAACTCAAAGTCATAACTTAAAATGTTATGACATCTGCATGTGGTTCTCGGTCATTCCATGCAAAGTAACTTGAGGACCATCATGCAAACTGAAAGTGCCCTCTGCACATGGAGACAAACCAATAAACCATTAGATAAACCACCACGAGTTTCCATGCTGGTCGGGTGAGGACGAAATATTCAATATTCTCCTCCTGAATAACTGCTGGGCTCGGAGGTTAATATGTTGACATTCATATGGGTCAATGAGTTGCTATGGAACATGCGGAACACATGCTAGGCCGAAGGTCAATGAGATCCTATGGAACATGCGGAACACATGCTAGGCCGAAGGTCAATGAGATCCTATGGAACATGCGGAACACATGCTAGGCCGAAGGTCAATGAGATCCTATGGAACATGCGGAACACATGCTAGGCCGAAGGTCAATGAGATCCTATGGAACATGCGGAACACATGCTAGGCTGGGCTACATGCACAGTCATCATGTTCATGTAGACCAGCACACAGACACTGGGCTACAAGCCCAGCAGATGACAGGGACATGAAAGGTAGAACCAGCGAGCCGTGTGACCCTCACATCTGACCAATGGACACCCTGATAAGCATGAATGATAGATGAACAGGAACAGGTAAATGTAAGAATCTGCTGATGATGGATAATCAGGGGTGGGTAGAGTACTGAAACTCTGTACTCAAGTAAAAGTACTGTTACTAGTCCTGAAATGTACTTAAGTAAAAGTTGAAGTACCACCTGAAAAAACAACTCAAGTAAGAGGAAAAGAGTACTTGGACAAAAAAGTTATTATTTTGTTCAAGACATTAACGCCATATTAACAACAAGGAACAACTTTTTTTAAATACAAATGCAAACCTCATTTGTAATATTTGAATAGGCATTTGTTTTCCAGAGACAGCTTACATTAAAGCAGAAAACAAAATAAATGGCAAAAATAAATAAAACTGTATTTCTATTATTAATCTGTGTTGCAAATAAGATTCTTGCCAATTAAGACCAATATATGGTAAACAAATATATTTATCTCATGTAGTAATGCTCAGTACATCCAGTCAATTAAGTATTTGTTATGTGTAATTCAGGTCTTGGGTGGAATTACTGACTGCATTGCAACTAAGCCTCCTGGTTAGCAGGAGTTGCAATGTTAACTAAAATCTAGCTAGCTAGACTGGGTATGTTGCCAATCACATTAAAACTAAATAGAAGTCATTACACACCTGCCATCATTTTAAGTGACTGTGATTAATCACAAATAAAGTTCAGCTGTACTACAGGATGTTCCTGACATTTTCTTAGTTGCATCTCAAAGTAAAAGCCATGGTCTGCAGAGAGCTTCCAAAGCATCAGAGGGATCTCATTGTTTGTTGAAAGATATCAGGAGAAGGGTACCAAAAAATGTCCAAAGCATTACATGCCATGTAGCAGTGAAGACAGTCATCATCAAGTGAAAAAAATATGGCACATTACCAAGAACTGGACGTCCCTCAAAAATTGATGAAAAGAAGAGAAGAGAACAGGTCAGGGAGTCTTCCAAGAGGCCTACTGCAACATTAAAGGAGCGGCAGAAATGTCTGGCAAGTACTGGCTGTATGGTACATGTGACAACAATCTTCTGTATTCTTCATATGAATGGGCTATGCGGTAGGGTGGCAAGACGGAAGCCTTTTCTTACAAACAAAGTACATGTTTACTACATAGTAAGCTAGTATGCCAGGATTGGTAACGATTGGGACATGCTACCTCATCAGAAAATAGCTTCTCGACATTTGATCATTTTGTCACACATCAACATCACTGCATGTTTTAATATTTAGCTCGACACCAATAATCATTGGGTTAAACTGACACATTTTTCCTATTAAGTTTCCTTCCACCACAAATAGCATCCATGAACTGTATGGCTTTTATTAGCCAGTAACAGGCCTGCTAGTATCTACTTACTACTTGGAGAGTAACTTTACACTGTCAAAGCCATTTCATGGCATAACAATGTTTGTTTCACCTTTCATTCATGAATGACAATGATACAATTACTATCAATATAGGGGATGATAATAGGTGACAATAACTCATCAAGTGAAAAGACGAGAGAATCGTCGAAAACCATCCCCTATTAGTGTGAAAGGGGTTTTGGCCATGAGGTATAAATGAGGTGGAGTATGAATAATGGGACAATGATTGCAAGGCAGTTTCTGTCTGCAGGAAATCAAAGCACAACTAACCTATTTTCTAACCAGATAACAAAAGCTACAGTATACAATTATCAAAATATTTTCTTTATGACTAACATACTCTTTTCACCTGATCAGTAGTCATTGTGCAGGCAGAGATAGGCCATAGGCACGCAGTGGATTAAAGCAGGTAGAAATGTGGGCTATTATGTTGTTTAGAGATCAGATGTCAATATATGGACAAGATCAACACAATGGAGAAGAGCCTCAAGTTTCCATGAACATCAAACAGGTTGAGAAGTTCTGGAACAGACATCAATGGTGTCCCTCAGGAGGGAGATGGAGAGACAGGAAGAGAGTGAATAAGAGAGATACAAGAATCTCAATCATCCTTCATGTTACATATAATGTTCTGAGAGACACATGGATGGTACTTATACAAGACTAGTCTAGTCAAGGACAAACATAGTCTAGGCCTGGGTCAAACCTAGTCTAAATCTGAGTCAAATGTAGTCTTTGTCTGGCCCTTTAAGGTTTCTGAATGGAAGTGTTTTTATTGTGTTATCCAAAGAGCCAGGATTTCTTTGTGTGTGTGCGCTCCAGCTAGGCGTGTCAATGAACAGATTACCAACAGGTGATAGACAAAGCCGTTGGAATGTCACCATGGCAACAGAGAACCAATCAGAGTTAGGAGACCGACAAATATGTTGGTTGCAATGCCTCCTGACATAAGCAGGTATAGAACGTCAGAACCTCTGAAGCATCCTGAGACTGCACCCCTTTAAAACATGCAACCCCTTTTCACCAGCACCCCAACCATCCTGGGTTCCATTTAGATTGGTAGAACAGATTAGATTAGTCCAGTGTTTCTCCACCCTGCTTCTGGGCCCCCCCATCCTACATGTTGTAGATCTCTCCCTGCCCCAACACACCTGATTCAAATGATCAGCTTATTATCAAGTCCTTCATGAGTTACATCAGGACAGGCAGAGATGAGAAACAGTGGATTAGACCAACATAGATGAGACCAGACTATAGTGGCCTATTAGACCAAAACTAGATTAGACCAAAACAGCCAAAGTTTGATGTGCAGAATAACGTATAATAACATTTGATGTACAAAGAACAATATCCCAGTTTAAAGAGGAACTGCTGTGAAAACCAGCTTCTCACTCTTGGTGATGATTACATGGCCATGTAATTCAAGGTTGACTTTCAATTACTATTAAAACGTCTTTGGAAAGTATTCAGACACATTTTCTACCGTCACATTTTTATAATCATAATTATATTAGCGCCTTTTGGGACAAACTTGTAATCATGTTGTTATCCTGCCTGTCAGTGGTGATCATAATGACATCCTGCTAATAGGATGAACTGTTATCTACGGTGCGTTGCAGCATGTCAAGGGAAAACAATGATGACGAAGAAGACTTGAACACAATGCCAGCCTGTCTGATGGACGTCCCTCGTGGCACACAGACGGTGGGTTCAGACATGCAAGACCACCGTCAGCAACACTAATGTCAGCTCTAGCTCACGTCAGTCGAAACGAAATACCTCAGATGATAAACCTGGAAGGCAGCATCACCGACAAGAGCTAATTCCATTCAGAGACACAAGGCTCAGGAGTGAAAACAGACACTATGACTTTAACTCACAGAAAACCAACAACCAAATTTCACAACAACAACCCCAAAACATATTCTGACCACATTTCTATCTGTCATTTACTAAAACAAGTTGAGTGAACAGGCAATCAGACTGGTCAGAGCAATTTGAGCATGAGACCTGTATGACTTAACACTAGCAGGTCATCACTAAGCTCCAGTTGAACAGAAAGACTCATCTAAAATGTCTACAGGGTTCCTGAGCATCTTACTGCCTGTTCGGTGTTCCTCTTCCCACTTCCAAGCCGCTATGCTTTATTCCTTTAGCAGTCAAGTTAGCCTGAGAAGAGAAAGTACCAGTGTCTCCTCTCTCCTGAATAGAAGGGGATTTGTAAGGAGATTTACACACACACACACACACACACACACACACACAATCCCCAACTAATCCTCATCTTTCTGAGCAAAGCATGCTGGGTTATGAAGAGGAAAGGATGCTTAGGACACTGTCTTGCGTGTGTCATAAGGGAGTCATTAGGTCAGTCAACTGGTTCTATTCAGTCCCATGATGACACATCAGTGGTTTGTCATGGATGTGACATTTGGTCACCCACTTCAACAGAAGCATCAATATCCTGAAGTAATGAAGGGCTATTATCTAGTCCAGAACCTAGCAGTAATATCGGGCTCAGTTGGTGTCAGAAGAGGTACCATCAGCCAGCTAACTATGTACATCACCTCATAAAAATAAGAAACCAGATATGAACTTGTTTCACTAGAGTTTCTAAACCATTGCAACCCCCAAACATGGTTTACAGTGGAATGTTGACATCATGGATGTTCAGTCCCTAATAATTCTTAAATGAAGCTGAAGTCTGCAAAAGACCATAAGGATTGGACCGTAGAGGAATGGAGTAAGGTAATCTTCTTTGATGAGTCAAATGTACAGCCTTGCCCAACATTTGGTCGTCTAATGGGTAGACGGAGACCTGGAGAGGCCTACAAGCCACAGTGTCTCACACCAACTGGGAAATTTGGTGGAGGATCGGTGATGATCTGGGGTTGCTTCAGCAAGGTTGAAATTTGTGAAAGATGCATGAATCAAGCCAAGTACAAGGTTATCCTGGAAGAACACCTGCTTCCTACTGCTCTGAATGTGTCCAAACTCTGAGAATAGGGAGCTGTCCTGGGGGCATCCTTACCAGATGCCCGAACCACCTCAACCGGCTCCTTTCGAAAAAAGCAGCGATGAGATCCCCAGCCCACCGAACATTAAACCCTCCCCACCCCGACTGCGCCTCGATATCCTCTTGATAAACGTTACAAACAGGATTGGTGACAAAGCACAGCCCTGAAGGAGGCCAATCCCCACCTGGAACGAGTCCGACTTACTACAGAGAACCCGAACACAGCTCTCACTTTGGACGTACAGGGATTGGATGGCCCTTAGAAGGGACCTCCTCACCCCATACTCCTGCAGCACCTCCCACAGTATCTCCCGGGGGACCCAGTCATTCTCCAGATCCACAAAGCACATGTAGACCGGATGGGCATATTCCCAGGCCCCCTTCAGGATCCTTGCAAGAGAAAAGAGCTGGTCAGTTGTTGCACGACCAGGATGGAATCCGCATTATTCCTCTTCAATCTGACTGACTATCTGCCAAACCCTCATTTCCAGCACCTTTGAGTAAACTTTCCCAGGGAGGCTGAGTAGTGTGATACCCTTATAATTGGCACACACCCTCTGGTCCGCCTTTTTGAACAGGGGAACCACCACCCCAGTCCGCCAATCCAGGGTGGGGTTTTCCACCAAAAATAGATTTCAAAATAAGTGAAAACATTAGTATTTTGTTGTTGAAAAATTCACATGAATGTTTTCTTGTCATTTTTTGAGGTCTGAAAACAATGTATATATTTTGGTTATTTTGACCAGTTGTTATTTTTACAAATAAATACTCTAAATGACAATATTTATTATGGAATATTTTTGGGAGAAAAACATTTTTCCATTTTACTCAAACACATATCTATGAATAGTAAAACCAGAGAAACTGATAATTTTGCAGTGGTCTCTTAATTTTGTCCAGAGCTGTAGATAATGAAATGGCATAACAGGAAAAAAAGTGTTTTGAATTAGAAAGTGTTTGGAATTTAAAAAAGCCATGGTGATTTTTTTCTCCAGAGGAAGACAGTCATGCTGTGCTGGTCCCGGTCATAAAATACGAGAATGCACTGTATTTGCACATCAGAAGACCAACAACCATTCAGCAGCCATTATACCTTAATCACTCTGCGTGGGGATATTTGCACATGCTGAGCAGGAGGTGAAGGAGCTGTCAGAAGGGGAGGTTGGGGCCTCACTTGGCACTCCTGAAATAAGAAGCTGTTATGTCATTATGCTCTGTTTAGCACACACCCTTCTGTGTGTGTGTGTGTGTGTGTGTGTGTGTGTGTGTGTCTTGGCACAGTGCTGAAAGAGGAACTAGTCTGAAACGTGTGACTACTGCAAATCTACAGTTTTCTGTCCTCTGGTCAATATAACCTACACATCTAGATGTTAATACCAGGAAATGAAAGATGAAATTCTGAACTTTTGTCTCATACTCATCTTTTGATCTTAAACACAAATGTCTTCATTGACCAACAAAAACAAAGGAATTTGCCTTGCCGGTCCAATACTTTAAGAGGGGACTGTATAACCTTCACCGCCAAAATGCCATGTCATTATTTTAAAATGTTAGCCATGATGTTCTTCCAATAAAGTAGTGTAAAACAATTATTGGAGTGTAAAACATTTCCAAAACGACTCAAAAGGCTGAAGATACACTACTTTGAAGTGAATTGAGGTACACAGGTACTCGTATACTGTAACCTTGAAACAGCGGGAACCGAAGAACTGTAGCTGAGTGGAATTACAACATGCAGGAAAGCTTGAGATCCGGTTCATCCAGACTCTCGTACCTACATTTTAATACTATCGGCAACCACAATAAGAACAGTACCAAGACCTATTTCACTCTAAGTCACAGGCACAAGAAGTAGCATTTTTTACAGTGTTAACTGACACGCCTAAAAAATCAACCGTGACTAAAATCAACCTTCAGACCCTACAGACCCTACGCTGATTCAGCTGGCTTCAGAATGACTGCTACAGACCCTACGCTGATTCAGCTGGCTTCGGAATGACTGCTACAGACCCTACGCTGATTCAGCTGGCTTCAGAATGACTGCTACAGACCCTACGCTGATTCAGCTGGCTTCAGAATGACTGCTACAGACCCTACGCTGATTCAGCTGGCTTCAGATTCACTGCTACAGACCCTACGCTGATTCAGCTGGCTTCAGAATGACTGCTACAGACCCTACGCTTATTCAGCTGGCTTCAGTATGACTGCTACAGACCCTACGCTGATTCAGCTGGCTTCAGAATGACTGCTACAGACCCTACGCTGATTCAGCTGGCTTCAGTATGACTGCTACAGACTCTACGCTGATTCAGCTGGCTTCAGAATGACTGCTACAGACCCTACCTATGTTTCATTAATGTTTCAGTCTGTGAATAATGTCTCCTTATGATCTCAGTCTATGACTAATGTTTCATTAATGTTTCAGTCTGCGACTGAGTCATTTCTCATTAATGTCTCATTAGCAGCAGCAACAGGAAATATCCCATGGAGAGTCAGAGAAGGAGAAACTGTCCCCTAAAACCACTTCTACCCCATGCAATCCCTTAAGCTACCTCCTTAAGCTGCTCACCATGGCAACTGACAACAGAAAAGCCTACGCCTCTCCCCTTAACCCTCTGGTGAACTGAGCCAGGCAAGTGAGAGGAAATTCCCTCTAGATAAGCTATGTGGCTGTGATTGTAACACAGTCAGTCTGAGTCTCTGAATGGTCTGAAGGAGCCAGGCACATTTCAGCTAGAGGAAGGTCAAGACTCCCAAAGAACCTGACAAGCTCTGGAGCAGTTCATCTCATCCAGAACCTTCAGAACACCACTAGGTGTGTTTCAACTGAGAATTCAACTAAAGGATTAGGTTTCCTGGAGTTTTTCTGTATGAAGTGATTCCTTACAAATGGCTGCAAATACATCAGTCTGTTCTTAAGTCCCTAATTTTTCTTAAATAAGACCGGAATTCCAGAAAATGTTTTTCTAAACATCAAAAAATGCTAAGAGGCAGACACAGAGGAAAAAAAATGTGTAGGAAAGCTTTGGATTCAGAGGTCAGCATATGTCCCTCAGCTCAATGTGACTGAACATCCTGAAGTTCATCTAAATTAGGAAAACATCTGTCCTTCACTCTACAGTAGGGCTGTGACAAATACATCGATAAAATCAATAATACAAATAATTGCCAACAAATTTCACTATTTATTAGTCGGGACGTGAGACGCAGAAAAAGAAATTCTGATACTTGTTGAGCCGTTCATCAAATTTCATTAAAGTAACAGTTTACAGTCAATCACACAAACCAACATTCCCATGGTGTGATTGTGCCAACAGTGTCAAAGAAACTAAGAGTAGAATGCATCTGAGTCACCTTAATGTGCTGGATAATAATAATAATAATAATAATAATAATAATAATAATAATCACATGCTTTTCGGAATTTAGGGATCACCGGCAGACAGTCATAGCATTTAGAAATGATCTAGATTCTCCGGTCCATAGATTTCTCAATTGCCTAAAAAGCAGCCAATCAGCTGTTTCATCAGTTCCTCACCAATGCCCATGCTGGATTCTATTGTAGGAAGAGGCTTTTCAAAAGAGGACAACCAAGGATTAGTTGGATTTTTTACCCTAGTTTCTTTAGTGGGAGGTGTTTATCAGGCATTGATAAAAAATTTAAGAAAAGGAGAATGCCAACCCCAAATGGGTCTATTATACAATTTGTCAATAAAATCTCTGAATGACAAGGTCCTGTATAAAGTCTTGCTCAGAATATTTTTATAGTTTCTCTTTAAATGTATATGGGTGACCGTTTTTTTTGCCTTGTCCATCTGAAACATGCAATAGGGCAGTGGTCACTAATGTATTTTGCAAATAATCCAATAGCTATATATTCATGAGGTGTATCTTTTAGAATAATATCTATTAATGTAGATATTTCTAGATCTCATGGATTAGGATGTGTAGTTTTCAGCTCAGTAAGATTTGGTAAGGTGCAAATGTCTTTTAGTTTAAGCAATGCTGGCATCTGCCAGTCCAGACTGAGATATCCAATAATGAATACGTTTGCATAATTAGACATTAACACAAAATATTTGCATAGAGTGGATACCGCAGCTGAGGGTGGGAGATAAAACTCCCACTACTAGAAGGATGTTTTTTGTGTACTTCTGGCTATTCTTCAGCTATTTTTAAAGATTCTCCTCAATGTCTTACCTATCCTTATTCCTCCTACTGTTTTCTTTATTATGTATCAATGACATTTAGAATAGCACCTTTGCGTGGTTAGTTGCAGCCATAAGTCTACATAGGAAATCTGATTTCTTACTCTCATACCACATGAAGAACCAAACAGGGGCCTTTGGGGTCAAAAGTTGCTATTCTGGTCTTCTATGATTGTTAGACACTAATGGAGGTTAATGACTAAACACTGCAACCGCCTGACTCATCAGATAGCCCTGTCCTGTCCACAACATGTCAAGGAAAGTCCCAACTGAACTATTGACTGGTCAGGTTACCTTTTACAAGACAGTAAAATAGAAGAAAGAACTCTGAGAATACGCAGTTTACTGGAATCCAACAATCCACATTTGATAAAAAAAATTAAAATAATCAGCTGTATTTTTGTAACCGTTCATTACAAAAAAGACATTCAACTTACAAGTTCAACTTACAGGCCATGTACAAATCCCTGGCAAGCACTTTGGTCTGCAACACTGGCCTACAGAGGGCAGATCTGCTCAGCCAAATGAAAGATATTCCTAGTCATGTCACCCCAATAAAGCTCATACAACAAAGCTCAGAATCATGCCTTTCTACAGAGCATCTTAAAGAAGTACACAGCCAGCGATCTGAACCATCCTTCTATTGCTATAAAACGCACAATACATGATGTCCTTTTCACCAATCAACTTTTCTACAACTACTGTTTTTTGTATGCTAGCTATGCTATTGGCTTATACAAATGTTCGGTTTAATGTAGCAGTAACTTCTAAACCTTGAATAACCATGTTGCAGGCCTGTTACAATAAGTTTATTTAAACGGAGTGACAAATATCCACTTGGTTAGATCCAATGACAATGTCCGTCTCTTATCCACCACATACAGGAAGTGTTTCCTTGGAAACAGAACAAGGGAGCACCCATGTGTGTCAATACAGTGCGAGATAACTGCCACTAACTCAACTTCTACTCTTAACCTTTGTATTTATCCACTCTATGTATATGAAAAGAACACAGTGGGGAGAACAAGTATTTGATACACTGCCGATTTTGGATCTGGAGAAGGTCTGTATGGAGGAGTGGGCCAAAATCCCTGCTGCAGTGTGTGCAAACCTGGTCAAGAACTACAGGAAACAAATGATCTCTGTAATTGCAAACAAAGGTTTGCTGCTTATCTGATGTATCTGATGTATCAAATACTTATGTCATGCAATGAAATGCAAATTAATTATTTAAAAATGTAATTTTCTGGATTTATGTGTACCTACGATTAAAATTACAGACCTCTACATGCTATGAAAGGAGGAAAACCTGCAAAATCAGCAGTGTATCAAATACTTGTCCTCCCCACTGTATTGAGAAAAAGTGAATTCAGAAAAAACACAATGTGCATTATTGACACCCCAAGAATGAACATGTCACGAAGCCTTTTCCTATGAAGTCATTTTGGGGGGGGTCTTGTACCTCCTCCATGCAGCACATTTCAAGATCCTTGATAGGGTTAGGTTTGTACTGGTGAAGGGCCCTCTTCAATTCAAACCACAGTTTTTTTTATTGGATTGATGAGCAGAAAAGGAGTTGGCCATTGCAAAACATTCATTTTGTGGTCCCACAACAGCTGTGTTGCCTGAATGTTTGGGGTCATTTTCTGATTGAAAGGTCCATGCTAATCCTCAAGCTCCTGGTAGAGCCAACCAGGTTTGGGCTAATATAATAATATCCTGGTACTACATTGTGCCATCAAAAGAGCCCTTGGACTAGTAGCAAAACAGCCCCATAGCATTAATGAGCCACCACCCTAGTTTACTGTGGGTTAATGGTACTTGTTCTTGTGAGCCCGCACCTTTCGTCACCAAACAAGTGCATTGACAAAATAATTTACCATAAAATACGATTACAGTTTCATTCTAATTTCGCTTGGCAAATTTGAGACGCTGCAATTTTTGGGTTGAGCTCAGTAAGAACTTAATTTGTGCAAACATTCCAAAGAGCTTGCTGACCCAGCGTGGCATCTAACAGTTGGTTCTGAGAATTAATAACCTACTAATTCCAGTGCAGTTCTGAAACTGTTTTCTTTGGGTTTTTCTTTGCCTCCATTACTGTGTTCCTCACCAGGCATGGGGGCAATTGCACATGGATCTCTTCTTGGCAAATGTACAATTGTTACAGACTTGTTATACAACTTCTTCTCATATGGTCTTGTTACAGCAAAAACATCTTTGGATTCATCCATCATGATGGATGAAAAAAAGATTTTTACATTTATGCAATCTCATATTTATACCCCGAAGAAACAAGACATCAGTACAATTCTAGTTGACAAGCACAGTGGGACGGCACTCTGAACTATCATTTCCCCTTCCGCAAAGTCTCTACTCCCACGCAGCCACTGGACCAGGGAGTCTCTACTCCCACGCAGCCACTGGACCAGGGAGTCTCTACTCCCACGCAGCCACTGGACCAGGGAGTCTACTCCCACGCAGCCACTGGACCAGGGAGTCTCTACTCCCACGCAGCCACTGGACCAGGGAGTCTCTACTCCCACGCAGCCACTGGACCAGGGAGTCTCTACTCCCACGCAGCCACTGGACCAGGGAGTCTCTACTCCCACGCAGCCACTGGACCAGGGAGTCTCCAGCAGCTTGAAGGGGACAGCCAGATCTTGTGTGTTCCTGTTGCCACTACAAGGTCTTCCTGCCCTGTCAATATTAGTTAGATACTCCTGATCCTGAATCCAGCCCCAGCAGCTCCTGGTGTGCACCGCCAGGCAGAAACACATTTCTCACACACAATACACACCCAGTAACTTGAAGCCAGTGTGACTGTGTGTCCTCTAGTTTTTGTGTGTTAGCCTCTTAATCTCTATTCACACGGGACTTAAGTTACTGTAAAAGGTCAATGATTTCATTACTACCCCAGCATATCTATCCAGAAGAAATATTTACACTAGTCTAACCCAACTTTCTGTAGCATACCCTGGGTGTGCCACATAGGCAGTGGTCAGGATTCCCTTAAAGAACTGTGACTACTGGCCAAAACCAGCCAACTGACATTCGTCCAGCTCATTTAAGAGAACCTTGGACCTGATCAACTACACTTCTGAGCCCAAGAGGACTGATATGGGCTGGCATGAGACTTGGTCGTAACTACAAATGGACCTCAAGAGATTAGGGAGACAATCCCAATGTGTTGTCAAAGATTAAACGGGTTATAACCTCGTTTAGGTGGAGAGATTATATCAGACACTGGCCTGGGAAAGCCTCGGGATCCCCCAGTCAGAGCTGGTAAATGTTGCTCGGGTTAGGGAAGTTTGGGATCCCCTGCTGGAGCCGCTGCCCCATGACCTGACAATGGATAAGCAGATGAAGATGAAGATATTTTCAATGGGTGACAGGTCTGCACTGCAGACAGGCTAGTTTAGTGCCTGGATTATTTTACTACAGTATACTGCCGTTGTAATACGTGCAGAACGTAGTTTGGCATTGTCTTGCTGAAATAAACAAGGCCTTCCCTGAAAAAGACATTGTCTGGATATTATATGGCCTTAATGGTGCCTTCACAGATGTTTAAGTCACCCATGCCATGTGCATTAATGCACCCCCATACCATCACAGATGATGGCTTTTGAACTGTGTGCTGATCACAAGCGGGATAGTTTTCCACTTCGGGTTCAGAGAAGGTGGCAGCATTTCTGGATCTTGTTTATATGGTTTCTTCTTTGCATGGTAGAGTTTTAACTTGCATTTGTGGATTCAGTGACCTACTGTGTTCCCAGACCAGGGGTTTTGGAAGTGTTCCTGAGCCCATGCAGTGATTCCCACTACAGAAGCATGTCTGTATATAATGCAGTGCTGTCTGAGGGCCTGAAGGTCACGGCCGTTCAGTATTAGCTTTTGGCCTTGTCCCTTGTGTACAGACTTGTCCAGATACTCTTCTATAATCTTTTAATGATATTATGTACCTTAGATGATGAGATCTACAAAATCTTTGCAATTTTATGTTCAGAAACATTCTTAAATTAAATTACAACATTACAGACCATCTCTGACAGACTGAGGGGACTGGTGGTGGTTGAGGGATTCATGGAGTCTAACTAGATAGGATGAGAGAGAAGAACAATCTGAATTGTCTCTTACAACGTTATGCTGTTATTACATTATACACCTGATATTGAATTATAGAAACACTATGGTAATACCTAAAGGAGGACCAAAAACAAACCCATTTAAACTCTGATCTGCAACTCAACAATTCAGCATGGGGGAGTGAGTTGATTCTCAATACAATGTACACGCCTTTCATTTTCACACTGTAATTCAGTCTTTCCCTGACCGGTTGAGGTTAACAATGTTCTGGCCAGAAGCCAGGTCTCATTGCTCTAATAATAGGCAACAAAGGAGATTTCAACAGCAATCAGGGTCAGTGTGTATGTGTTCAATAGAGAACAGAGGCCTCAAAGCCTGGCAAGATGACAGGAGAAAAGGAACTCTTACAGGCCTGCTTGGGGCCTGGCAATTCATTTGCCAGATACAGCTATACCCAGGGTTTGGGACCTCAGTGGAACCAGATACAGCTATAGTACCCAGGGTTAGGGACCTCAGTGGAACCAGATGCAGCTATAGTACCCAGGGTTAGGGACCTCAGTGGAACCAGATGCAGCTATAGTACCCAGGGTTAGGGACCTCCGTGGAACCAGATGCAGCTATAGTACCCAGGGTTTGGGACCTCAGTGGAACCAGATGCAGCTATAGTACCCAGGGTT
>JACXGJ010005063.1:5980-41450 GCA_016801105.1 Esox niger
TCTCAATTTCTGTGTTCTTTTAAAAGAAGCCGTGGTGTAGATTTGTATTGTATATTGGAGGTGGGGGGAGGGGTTGTTGGGGGGGGGGGGGTTGTGGGGGGGGGTGACGGGGGTGAAAGTGCCACGTCCTGCTATTAATACAACCAGGCGAATGATTGATACAGATAGCGGCAGACTGATAAAGCCAGATGAATCAGAGGGATCAGAAGGTGGTCTGGGCGAGACCCCTGGTTGGCAGGCTGTTGTCAGCTGGAACGCTGCTTTAAGCCGCCACCACGTTGAGATCAACGTCCGAACGTCACCTCTCCCCCCCCCGTTCCTCGGTTGTGTTTGACCGCCCGCGAGCAATGCCCCCTCCGTCTCCTTCCCCTCACAAACCACACAAACAACCCCCCAAAACACACGCCCGCGCACACACACGCGCACGCACACGCCTGCCAGCAGTCCAAGAGTAAGTGTAATGAACAGGGCCTACCACATCTCAGGCGCACACACACACACACACACATACACACTCAATCCCCAGCTACAGTCATTCATTACGCGTGTCTGCAACTGTCAATCAATCATCACGTTATTATAGTGATTATAAAATCAGCACCCCCCGGGACAGGCTAGTAGCAGGAGATAGAATGGGAGGTAGCTTATTATAATGCTATGTTCAGAAGTTATTTCCTTCAAAAGTAGCTAATTGTTTAATAATTTTTGGGAGCGTTCATAATGAAACAAACATGACGATAACAGTAAACGCCTATAACGATTGCAATGGCCAATTTATTATTTTCAATTCAAAAGTATCAAGCAAAATGAAAACAGTTCTAATACATGATACTTGTTGTTGGCTGCAGTAACGTAAGTTACAGTTTGGGCATTATATGTTTTCTGCTAGTTTGCTAGCACTTGGTCTCATAAAGCTAAGCGAATGCTTGAGATACCATTCTGTACCTTTCAGCATGACAAAGTTACAAGAAACCTAAAACCTTTTATTCCCTGTTGTTTTGTTAAGCTTTTAGTTTTTACTCTGTATTTTGCATTGGCGTGGAATTTAGTGGACACATGATTGATGTCTTTTGGAGATTACTTTAGTTATCAAATTTGTTTGTCTTTCCTTGTCATGCTAGCAACTTCTTGTAGTGTCTTGGGTGCCTGTGAGCACAATCAATTTTGAAATCCAGAGAATGAGCTCCTTCTCTAAGAACTTCCTGGTTGAGTGTGTATCATGAACCAGAACGGCACCGGAGCTTTCCAAGACACTTATCTCAACATCATCTGTCCCGAAGCCACTGGGAGCTGCTACTAAGAAGCAATGCCTTTAAAGTGTATTGATTACCATCAGAAATTTGGGGGGGTGAATTTTTTTTGGTGGGTGTTATTGCTCACCTTGATTCCCAAAAAGCATTTTAGGGGTACCCTGTTATTGTCTTCTCTCGGCTCATTGGTGCCATTAGTCACTTGTCAGTTCCCAGTCTGACAGCCAGTTCTTCTTGGTCTGCAGCCTCCCAGGTAAGCCCTCTCCATCTAACAGTGCCACAACAGGAAAAAGAGCAGCACAGGAGCGTATCAAGAGGCAGTCCATAATACAGATCTAATCTCTGATACCCCTTTCTAGGCCCCTTGGAGTGTTGCCCTCCCAGGCAGTTGTCCCAGAGTGATCCTTCCTGGCTCAAGACTAAATATATCAGGCACTGGTGGATTTGTGGCTGCGCCGTTTGAACTCAGTCGAATGGGACATGACGGCTGGCAGGTCCAACACCTTGTGCAAAGTGCGTCAGGATACAGGGAAGAGAGAATGGACTGGAATCAATATTTCATATGAATCATTCATTGAAAATGATAGCTTAATTGAGCAGACTTTGTTTAAAAATTATAGTAATAATAACCCAAAATTCAGTTTAATCTCCTTAGGTGTAGGTGCTCAAAACCTTTATGCACAATTTGGACTAAATTATCTGGTCAATGAAATCAGAGCAGCATGATACAAATGTGGTATGGAGGTTTTCAGAAGCAGCTTGAAAGAGAAGACTGAAGCTGAAGACAGAAGGAGTTACAACAATGGTGTTTTGTAAAGAGTCTCTGGAGAAGAACGTCTTGTGCAGGTTTCCTCTGAAGCTTCTGGGTCTTTAGTAAAAGATACATGGTGCCTATTAGGGGTGTCATGCACCCCAAAACTCTGAGGGGGCACACTCAAAGTGAACATTAATGGTAGTGGTCCAGACCCAAAGACCGTGGATTTCGAAATAAGAAATGAGGAGCCACAACAATCAAATGATCCGGCCTAATTCATTGTAAAACTTTTGTTTCCCTGCACAGTCATCAAACAATTCTTTTGTACAGGTCTCTTTAAATAAATATAATATGGACATTGATTTGTATGTATAAAAATGCAGGAGCAATTTAGACTTTCAACTTGGCACTTGGAAAACTATGTGGAAAAATGGGGTGTTGCCTTTCTTTGCCTTTTCCAGTCAGTGTTCCCCTTGAAAATACTGCTGACAGATTCTCTTGTGAAATGTATTTCTTTAAAACAGACCTAAATGCTTTAAAACAGACCTAAAAGTTTTGTTAATTGGAAACACCAAATTTACCTTTGCATGGGGTGAGCTAAAATCAATTCATAAGATTTGATCCAACCCCAGACTGAATATCTTAAATATTTGTTTCACATGTAGAAATGGAGCTAATGGCTACAATTGTATTTAGAGTTACCCTTTAAGACAGGTAACTGGAAAACAATGATACTGGCTTTATGACACATCTGGGTGTAAAAATGACTTTTCAGAAGTCAGTAAAAAAATATTTCACCCAACTTTCCACCAGCTTAGTAAATCATGCTTAATCATTGTCAAATTTTATGCTACAAGATTTGATAAAATACACTTTGGTAGAGTAGATTTCGATTCTCCCTCAGGCTGAAATATTTGCTCTAAACCAGTCCCTTTCAGAATACATCTGCAGCTCTTTGCCATTACATCCAACATATAAAACAAGAAACATCAATGCAATTCTGCTATAAAGGATCAACACAAAAATCTGTTCAAAGTCAAATAATCACCAACCAATTTAATAGTGTCAATACTGGGACATGAACGTGAAGACCAAATGAGCTGTCGGGTCTGGACTGGATGGAAAGAAGCAGGCAAAGTGTCAGAAAGAGGTGAACATGAGGGCTGGAAGAAAGCAGATGAATTATTGAGAGAACAGATAGACAGCGCCTCTGTCCGCGGGGGGGGGGCATAGGGCCCGCCGATTCTCCATCTGAACTGACAGCATCTGACACCTTGTCCACTGGGATTTATGACATTATAATTAGGCATTAGATCTGGTGAAAACGCCAAGTGCAGTGCACATCCTATGGCAACATAAATGAAGTTCGACTCACAGCTTGGCCTTGGCCTGCCCATCAATACCGGGTAAACATTTGCCATTACTCTGTGAGATTTTCATTTTGTCCAGTTTGCTTTGGTCAAGTTTACGTTCTCCACCATGAGAGTGACTCAAGTCATGAGGATGTAATGAAATAAGTGGCTAATCTTTTTAATTCGTCTTGTTTTTTTACTTCAAA
The DNA here is from genome assembly GCA_016801105.1 of Esox niger. Lineage (NCBI taxonomy): Eukaryota > Metazoa > Chordata > Actinopteri > Esociformes > Esocidae > Esox > Esox niger. Next base: position 9,543 of record JACXGJ010005063.1, read on the forward strand.
AGCAATTGACATTGTTGTCTCCTTCGCTCTCAAATCAAAACTGTCTTGAACTTGTCGTGAACTTAAATACGCTGAAAATACGATGATTTGAGGTACTGTAGGTGACACGTGGCTTTTCTGTGCGGAGCTCGTTTCCCTGAGTGAAGGGCAGAGCTGACCTTACACTGGAGCAGGCTTACACTGGAGCAGCTTTACACTGGAGCAGCATTACACTGGAGTAACCTTACACTGGAGCAGCCTTACACTGGAGCAGCCTTACACTGGCGCAGCCTTACACTGGCGCAGCCTTACACTGGAGCAGCCTTACACTGGAGTAGCCTTACACTGGAGCTGCCTTACACTGGAGCAGCCTTACACTGGAGTAGCCTTACACTGGACTAGCCTTACACTGGGCTACTGGAGGACTCCTGGAGAATCAAACATGAGGGAGCACAGAAATTGTGTGGTTCATTCAGTGTTTTGTTCTCCAAATATGGGGGCTGTACTAAACACTACGGCTATAAGGCAAGGACACCACAGTGTCCTGGACACATGCAGTTTTAATGAGAAATTCTCAAGTTCTTCTGTGTCATTAGGCAGAGTTGTTTTACTGGGGTATAGATATGAGGTGACACACATGCCCAACCCCCTTTGTCATCTATCAACATAAGGAAAGTCAGCACAAACTGTCTCTAAACAGACTAGAATGAGGAGTGTGAGGCCTCGGTGCACAACTGAGCAAGAGGACAAATGCATTACAGTGTCTAGTTTGAGAAACCTCACAGGTCCTGAACTGCCAGCTTCATTACAGAACCCGTGCAAAACACCAGTCTTAAGGTCAACACTGAAGAGGCAACTCCGGGATGCTGTCTTTTTCCCCCAATATTTCTCTCTTTCTGTATTGTAAGACATGTACTGTTCATTTTAATAATATAGACAGTGTTGAAATTACTCTGTGTGTTTGAAGGCCTCACTGAAGTGTTTGACCCTCTGGTGAGTTTGAAGTCATGCTGAAGGAAGGTGTGTTTGTAGTCTATCTGCTTTTATGGCTCTAACTTAACCAGGTGAACTAGCTCCTCTCTCACTCTCACACCCTCTCATTTTGTATGTACATAGGTCAATACCTATATGTTGTTTATATGTGCATACTGTAAGAGGAATCATGGTCACACCTAGGTTTGACATGGAATTCCAAGTTTTTTTTTATCAATACAAAGCCGAAAACCCCGGAATGCTTCATTTAAGTACACTTACTTATTGTGTTATCATTCTAAAGTCAGTATTATCCTGTAGCCCTTCAACCAGTCCCTAAGCAGTTATTGGCTTGATGTAAGTGATCACATTACAGAAAAATATAGAAGGGGCCTGATTGTTAAAGCGATCAGATTGTAGGAGCGGTCGGCCTATAGTGTTTTTTAAAGTGCAGAAAAGGTCAGATTCTACATGACAGTGGTAATGATTCCTTACTATAGTCAGTTGGCCCTTCTGGCTGGACTGTGGCTATGGGGGGTGGGGTGGGGGGGTGGGGGTCTCCGTCTGTCTATGCATTTTGGGGGGGGTGGGCAGAGTTAAATGCATGGTCCCTTTAAGGAAAGACGGAGACTCACTGGCAGTGGTTTGGAAGGGTAGTTGCTCCGTGGCCAGGGAGCGAGAGCCAGAGGAATGTAAGGGAGAGCACAGCTGCCCTGTTCCATCAAACCACAGGCCCGTGTATTCTGAAGACCATTAAGGTGACTGTGTAGCATTGGCCTGACGTCTCAAAGCGAAATAATCTTTCACACTTTAATTCGCTACATATTTAAGGCTGAGACTGCCATTGCACTAATTCAGGTGACGTCAAAACACGCAGTCTCGTATGACGCAGGAATCTGAGTGAGATGCACTGTCTACAGACACCAGGGGTCCAAAACCTGCACCCACCACCCCATTTAGGGTGGCCCAACATTGGTTTGCAGCACATTACAAAACGGGTGTTTCGTTTTACTGGTTTAGCTTCAACTATACTACTTCAACTATATCTCCAGACAGTTAACGTTTCTCTGCAGAAAGGTCAAGTCTGGGGGCTGGTGGTTAGAGTGCCACCGTGGGTGAAGAGCTGCATGCCAATGCCTGGGGATTACCTACACTCTGGGTGTTTGTTGGAGGTGAGCCGAGATTCACCGGCGGACCAGAGACCGTGCACTGTCCCGCTGGCAATCACAACATCGCCAGTACCTCACGCAATCTCTCGCTCACTCTCTATGACGGCGAACATCATGCCGCCACGTAGCAGCACCCTCAGACATCATACCATCAGCCACTTTCTGTCTTTCCCATCCAGGCCTGAATTCTTGAATTTGGTCCTTTAAAAATGTTTATTGAAGGTCAATCCAAGCAGCATAATTGCACACTATATATCTGTTAGTCACGAAATTAAGACAACCATTATTCAAAATACTGTGGCAAGAGTACACATAAAACACATCTTATTTGATACCTAAGAATCTTCTGGAACTCCAGTCACAGTTTTCTGCTTTCAGCAGTAGCGCCAGCATTGCCCCGCCATGGCTGGGACTCAATTGCTGAGGGACAAAACCACCCAGCATTGATCACCATCTAATTATAAACGAAGGAAATGCCAGCTCGTTTGTTTCCAAGGTTGCGGAGGAATACATTTGCACTTCTCCAAGAGTTCATGTGATATCGGGTGAGAATTCCACAGGGTACTAAGTGCTATCTTCTCCTCTCTCACTCCCCACAGTCTCTCGCTCCAGCTCCCTCTCCTTATACCTCCTTCCCCGCTTAAATTGGCCTCCCTCTGTTTTCACAACCTCTGAAGATAGAGCCTCCTGAAGCCTCCTTTCACACCCTGCGTGCGTATTTAAATCAACATATGATGCGTTAATTAGAGCTCCGTTGCCATGGTGAGCCCAGCCTGTACTACCGTTAATCGGCAGGAGTTGTGGGTTGTTCTCCAAGAGTTGTTTGGGAGCCGTGGATTGGGAGCCGTGGGTTGAGACTGTGGATTGGGAGCCATGGATTGAGACCGTGGGTTGAGAGCCGAGGATTGAGACCGTGGGTTGAGAGCCGTGGCTTGGGAGCCATGGCTTGGTATCCGTGGGTTGAGAGCCGTGGGTTGGGAGCCGTGGGTTGAGATCCGTGGATTGAGAGCCGTGGGTTGAGACCGTGGATTGGGAGCCGTGGGTTGAGAGCCGTGGGTGGGGAGCCGTGGATTGAGACCGTGGGTTGAGAGCCGTGGCTTGGGAGCCGTGGCTTGGGATCCGTGGGTTGGGAGCCGTGGGTTGGGAGCCGTGGGTTGAGACCCGTGGATTGGGAGCCGTGGCCTGGGAGCCGTGGGTTGGGACCGTGGGTTGGGACCGTGGGTTGGGACCGTGGGTTGGGAGCCGTGGATTGAGACCGTGGGTTGGGAGCCGTGGCTTGGGAGCCGTGGCTTGGGATCCGTGGGTTGGGAGCTGTGGGTTGGGAGCCGTGGATTGCTGCCACGGCCTTGAAATCAGAACCATTTGCACAGCGATTGTGAGGAACACCCTGCTTCTTCTTCTTCACAGCTCCCCAAAACACTTGCAACGCACCACCTCCGCTGCACTGACACCCAAAGACAAAGCCAGTTTTCATCACGTTTTCACAGCTGCCATGAAACAAGAGCCAATGCATTGATTATAACGTTGTCATGCAGACATGCGACAGCTGTCGTAACATGTGATTACAGATTATAACAGTGTTTGTGAGACATAGGTCTATTTGCTTAACCCTTAAATTAGGATTTATTTTAAGAGACTGAACTATGTTTAACAAATTGTACAGGGTGGAATTAAAAAAATATGCATGAACAAATTACAATTAATATTGTTCTTTTATTCTAGGATGTACTGTCATAAAAAATTAATGGATTTTCAGCAACCTGTTTTAGACAAAACTATTGGCTGAAAGTAAACAAACCCATAATAATGTATCTTTAACATTCAGCAACGATGAAGACTTTTCATGCTTTATAGTGATGAGGTGTCTCAAGTGTAATAACTGCAGAGTTGGTCGTTTCTCAATTCTCATGAAGTATTGTGGAGGAACAACTGAAACAATTTCAAGAGGCAACATTGGAACCAATTACAGCCATTAATCTATTGGGATAAGTCTCTACCAGTGTTAAACTTCTAGACACATCATTCTTTGCAAAACTGCTCAGGCTCCGGCAAGTCAATTTGTTTTTGTTTTTATATATTCTCAATTGGATCAAGGTCTGGGTTTTGACTGGGCCACTCCAGGAAGTTGAACATTTTGTATTGACACAGAGAAGCATCCCCATAGCGTGATGCTGTCAATACCTTGCTTGACAGTAAGGAAGGACTTCTAAGGATGATGAGCCATGTCAAGCTAGTGCCAAACATAACACTTAGCATTGAGGCCCAAAAACATTTTCTAAACTAGTTTGCACTATTGATTCTTCCACTTGGACTCAGTCTTCAACCTGCCTTCTGGCAAACTGACGTCATGTTTTTTTGAACAATGGTTCTCTTTTTGCCACTTTCCCATGAAGGTAACTTTTGTGAAGCACCCAGGCTATTTTAGAAGTATGCACAGTTTCCGAGCTCATGTAAAAGACTGTAACTAATTTAAAGTTCCCATAGAACTCATATTTGGCCTCCCCGACTTTTTTCCTTCAGGATATTCAGTCTTTGAGCACTGCCTGTTTTAGACAGATTCTGAGTTGTGACATATTCAATCCACTATTTAATTACTGTGCTCCAGAGGAGATTCAATGCCTTGGAAATGTTCTTATATCCAACCCCTTATTGGAGAATGTGAAGAACCTTATTCTGGATTTGTTATGTACCTTGTTCTTCATGATGTAGCTTTTATTAGGATATGTACTAACTGCGAGACCTCGCAGAGTATGGGTGTATTTAACATGTGTATTTGACTTGAAATCATGTGAAACTTTTTAATTGCTCCATTCAACTAATTATGAGACATCTAAAGACAATTGGCTGCACCACTTTGTATTCAGGGATCAAAGCAAAGGGGGTGAATACTTATGCAATCAATAGGGACTTCTTTCTAGTCACTGTGCATCAATTCAGTTGTGGCTTGCTCTGTGCGGTCTCAGGCTAAATACCTGCTGATGTGAAATGGACTTTGTAAAATAGATTGTTTATGTTTTGTGTTGTAAAATCTGTAGATTTTATTTTTACCTTCGACATTATGGATATGTTTGTTGATCAGTGGCAAAATCCTTATTATACCCAATTTTAATTAATGTTGTAACGTTATGAAATGTGGAATGGTCAAAGGGGGGTTCATACTTTAGAGAGCCACACTATGACTAGATGTTTAGCACTTAGAGATAGCTGACGCAAAAAACACAGGGATTACAAATACATTAAAAAGTTTAATATAGTTCTGGAGAGAAGGTTTATTTTTCAGTTTAATTACACATGGCAGATCTACTACATTTTAATGTAATCAACCGACAAATGTGATCGATGGGGTACAGTTGGTCACTGTGTGCCCTGATCTGGTTATTCGTCTTGGCACCATGCCGCTGCATCGGGTTTCAGTGGGGGGCCGGGTGCACTCGATCCCTTCCTCGTCACACTGAGCCAACCGGGTAATGCTTCCCACCGAATTAATGGTATCCACCTGAAGGCATAGGTCCCATGCTGTTGTCAACAAGTTGTCATTGTCGAGTCTTGTAATCTCCTGGAAAACGTCAGTTAATGGCTTGTGTTCTTGAATCACTGAACACAACCCGCCCTAATCAGAGGCAGGATTCTTTTTGAGCCCAGTATAAATGTCCTCAGTGCACACAGCATATGTTCAATGAATTTTGAAAAGACCAGCAGACTCTTCATCAGGACCAGTATAAACCTCATGATACGCACTCTGTAACAGATCATTGCCAATAATGTTTGCTGATGTTGCTATACAGTATACATTTGTGGCGACTATCAACCGAGTGTAGAGTATAACTATTTAGTGTCTGGGTACATACTTTCAGAGGCTGCCAATTTCCGACATGAGATACATGACACTTTTCACAAAAATGTTGACAGTTTAGCCAAGGTTCTAGAATAAATCCTGATGAAGACCTGATTTTACCAGCTGACAATTCTAGCACATCCAAAACTGTCAGCCCATGTCTTAAAAAGGTAAAGGTCATATTTTATACAGATGGAAATACATCAAGTAAGAAAAAGAGAGCAGACGAAAACCTGAAATTCGTTGGACTGTGAGGTTAATACCTTATTATATTGGTCAGTTTGCTTTGTAATCAACACCGGTGGATATGCACAGAACAAGCACGTGGTTGGTTTGTAATTATTGGAGGAGAAAATTAAAGCTGATTTTGTAACCCGAAGAAATGTCTTTAGGCGCTAACTTGCAGCGGGAGGGCATGGGAATAGTGCGGAAGAAACGGCGGCTATGCCTCGGAGGCTTGTGGGCACGCCTGGCCGGCCCGACCACTGTGTCGCTCAGACTGTGGCCCTCTCGCCATTTGTGTCAACACCGATGACTTCAGCGGTGTGCCCTTGGTAGCTCACCTTGCTAGGAGAGACGCAGGAAGCTGGGATTAGTGCAATGACAGTGTGGAGGGGGAGAACTATGTCATACCTGCACTGGGGGGATTTCTGTGCATTAGCGTGTGTGTGCACGCGCCCCCCGTGAGTCCTGCTGTGTCTGCGCGTGCCTGCGTGTGTGTGCGTTAATACCCCGGAGTTATCTGTTTCATCTGTGTTTATCATAGAGATCTCCTCTCAAAACAAATTTGACAGAAGTCTTGTCGGTGTTCCCGGAACACACAGAGACAGTTCTTAAGTGCTGAGTCTGTTGCTGGAGGAGTCGGCCATAGACATTATTCCAGTCACCTCAGTCTTCAGGTGGCACATTATTCTCAGCTGATTCGGATGCAAAACTACTACACTAACAAGTACAGTAACGTTGTTTTGGGTGAAGTATTAGGAATTGCCTGTCTTCATCAAGTATTATATTTAACTGAATGTTTGTGAAATGCGCATATGTGAAAATATGTGACTCATAAGATATCACATTTTTGATCGAAATCATTGTTCTAAAAGCGAAACTGCGAACGTTTTAAAGTTTAATAAACTGTGTACTTTATGTGGATGTCTTCAAAAATCATGAACCGATTGTGTGAAGGCTAATTAAAATGTATAAAAATGGGTGAAAGGAATGTTTTTACATTACTGAGAATATATGGTCGTATGTGCTAAATGTACCTGATTGAGTAAATAACCTAAATTCCGACATTATGCAATAAATAAGACCAAAAACATTATGGAAATTTATGACATTTTCTCAAACATTTAAAACGGGAACTTTTGTAATAAGTTTAATAGTTTCCAGACTCCTTTTTTCTATCTTTCTGTGACATGTTCCGACATCAAATCAAAACCTTCTTTGAGCCTTCAGGAAAATAACTAAAAACAGTTTTATGTAGGGTAGGGTAAGGCATTTGGTAAACGAGTCGGGCATATTAACTTACTTATATATTGCTGACTTGTTTTGTGTTAAAATCAGAGAACAATTATGTCAGTTAAACATTCGTACAGGATGGTTTACAACATATTAGAAAATCCTACCTGGGTATTCAGATGGAATCCTAAAAGGTAGCTATTTTGACCTGGAACTATGGTTGGACTATTTTATCAAGCTCTAGAAATCATCTGATGAACAAAAATGTGTCAAATTTCACTCAGTTATCAGTATTGCTTTATTCAAAGTAGGATGTACCGTTTCACCATTGGAATATTATACCTATGTTACTTTATAGACAAACTAAGCTTAATAAAACCGTTTAAGTGCACATATAATAAAATAGAGTTATTTTGTTTGCATGCAGTTCCAGCAAGCGCATATCGGTAATGCATGGTTTTATTCTATCTTTTATATTGATATTTTCCTAACGACAAACATGTAAATTCAACGTTGTATGGTTAATTCTGCTGCTTGCAGAAACAGGAGCGCACGACGAAGTCACCAGGAAATAGGGGTGGATCCTTCGAAAGGGCGCCAATCGGGTCCAGCTTTTGCATCAGACACACCTCCAACTAATTACCAATTGCAAAATGTATATATCATAGGTTAGTGCTGGGCAAGTGTTTGAGACGCTGGGAGAGGCTCTTATCAAAAAATAATTGTTTTCTAAATGCCGAAGATATAATAATAGCCTAAGTTTTTGTTATTAAATAACTTTAAAATTATGACTTATTTGTTGGTATGCCTATATTTAAATTGAGTTTGCGTTTCCCAGAAGTCGATAGACCTATTGGTTAAAGAAGTTCAGACAATGGTTTTTTAGCTAAAGATAACCGGTAGGAGGACGAAATGTTGCATTTTTTGCATTTACCTCAAAATCCTTAAACGCGTGTTCGTTCCACAGGACCTGAAAAAAAGCGGCACGGTGAACCTATGACACACTGATACGGGTTGCACATGGGCGGCTTAGGTGGCAATCTTTACCTCAGTATGTTGAATGGGACTGATACGCAAACTTTCGGAAAAGACATCGATATCAACAATCCCATTCAACGCAGCAAGGATTTAGCGGAGTTTAAAATGGGAATTCAGGACACCAGGTTCTATTACCAAGAGTCAATTCAAAATGGACAAGACGCGTTGGCACTGCCGTACCACGCAGACCAAACTGTGGCCGGATTCGGAACGCAACCCGGGAGGTTTTACTCACCAACTCCCCTAAATAGCTGCCATTTCAGCAGTGTCAGGTCGCCGACTCGAACTGGGACGGGACAGAATTATTTACCACCTGGAGACGAAGGTTTCTCAACAGCTGGCAAAGAAGCTTACTCTGGCTCTCCGGAGAGTTATTCCACGCCCTTTCAACACGGGTACCCTCGCGCGCAACTCTACCCTTTACCTGGCCTACAGGTGTGCGGTAAAACCCAGGCAATCCTCAACAACTATCCTCTGTGGGCAAAGTTCCACAAATACCAAACCGAAATGATCATAACGAAACAGGGGCGGTAAGTAAAACTGCTAATTCAGTCAGAGGGGAATGTATTTTCCTCTTCATTATAAGCCTGTAAAATCGTACGTACAGCCGACAAATGAGTACGATGCAAATCGTAGGTCAGCGCGCAATGAAACCTTCACAGCTATAGACTTCAGAAATGACTGCTGGTCCTTCACATGTGAGATGCGAAACTTTACTTTTAGGATGAAAAACAAATTTATACAACCCTATTTTATTTGACGCTTTATGGAGATCTAGTCATAGGTTGTTAATGAGAAATACTTCTAAGGTGCTGTATATTCCGGTCATGAAAGTGAAAGACGTAATTAACCTGTTTAGAAATCTGGGACTGGAAAATATCTCAGAACAGAACACGTCCACAAGCCCATAACTTAATGTTAAAAACAAATACAAACAGGTGCTTAGTATACATTTTTGCCCGATTGAAGAGCCATTGCCGTTTTTGTTTTGTACTGCATCAAAAGAAAATCACTTATGGTCAGAGTATTTCAGAACTACTGTGTAATATTGATAAGTGGGAAATAGTAACTGACTGTTTTTCAGAGGAAATCCAAATATACATGTTTGCTAATTAATGGTTAAGCTGATGCTAATGTTGTTTATTTTCAAAGTTATTTGTCATTTTGATGAATTATCTCTTTCATAAAAAATATGTAAAACTTTTATCCAACTTTCTATACAATTTGAAGTAATTTTAACATTATTTGCATGTTGAACCTTTGCTGAACACTGAATAAGGCCCTATCTGTGAAAGAAGAATTCACTACAAATAGTTCAGAGATCTGGGATGTGAAATCTTTGATGCTCAATATCTATATGTGTTTTGCAAAGATAGAACATTCCCAAATCCCAAGGTATAAAGGTGCCTAGGTATGGTCTATCATTGTTCAGATGTTCAGGAAAAGTTATTGAGTGGCAATGATCTTGTTTTCTTTGATGTCTTAACTAAACTATGTGTGAGCTTCTTAATGTTATTTTGAAATACAAGTCTATGCCACACTGCCATAGACGTGTTGGGCATTGCAAAATAAATTCTGAATTTTGCCAGGAAGAATGATAACATTAGACTGGTCATTAGTGCACAAAACAAACATTTGACTGTTGAACTGGCTGTCAATTCTGACCATGTTGTCCTCAATTCAAGCAGCTAGAGATTTTACGCCAGCACTCAAACTCCAACGAAAGAGCTTCACACATCGTTTTTCTCTTGTTTACCTTTACCTAAATGATTCAGCTTGTGAAAATAATAATGAGAAAGACATGCTTAGCAATTCGTCTTCCTGTAGGTGGACCGGCGTAAATAGTAGACAGAATATCATGGAAATATTGGTGCTGGAAAACATTAGGCTGTGACACCTCAACCTGACCCCCTGAAGTCTGGGCAGGGGGTATCAGCATGCTAAGCCATTGGCCCCCTAGCAAACCGTGGCATTGAAAACAGCGAAAGATTGCTTCAGGGGGCTGTCTGATAGGTCACTGAGCGCTACAACCCAGTCATGTCAGGGATGATTAATTTACCGTTATGCGACAGGTCCATCTGACATAAGGTTTGAGGCCATCGGTTTCTCATGATTCTGATCACTGAAAGGACCAAGTGGGCTGTCAAATCTCACACCGATAATTTATTACATTGTTGCATATTCAGTGAAGACATAGTGTTTGCCACCAACGCAAGAACTTTTCAAATTATGTAAATACAATATATTGTGCATACCTTTTTTAAGACCCAAAAAATGTCATGCTTCGTACCTGAAACTTTCCTAACATTTATATTATTCTAAAATGTATGTAGATCAATAATATAGTGTATGGGTTTTTGTGCAGAACGGTGTCAACATAACACAATGGAATTAAGAAATTAAAGGCTACAATTTTCTTACGCCAGACAAGGGCATAATATTTGAATGTGTTCATTTACTCAAGTCTGCCTATTTACGAATAGCTAAATTCATGACATCTCTTACATTAATACATTACTTTCCAGCTTACCCACCACCTGGTATTCCATTTGAATCTTTGCAGAGAGAGAATAAGCACATTCTGAGTGTGGGCCTGACGTTAGGACAACACACAGAGTTGCACATATCTTATGCATTTGTGCATTTTGGTGTGAAATTTCGTGTTAACGTTTTTGGTCATCCATCCTGAAAACAGGCGCTTTTTACAGTAAATGTGTTACCGTAATCGTGCGTGTGCACGTGTGTGTCAGTTTTTACAGTAAATGTGTTACCGTAATCGTGCGTGTGCACGTGTGTGTCAGTTTTTACAGTAAATGTGTTGCCGTAATCGTGCGTGTGCACGTGTGTGTCAGTTTTTGACAGACTACCCTTCAGATAATGACAGTCTGGTCATGGTCATCTCAGCTCATGTAATTAAATTAATTAATACATCTCTTAAAATACACCCCACCCTTCAAATACATACTCATATACAAAAACAACCCAGAGGCACAAACTGACATACACCTACACAATTAGGATAGTAATGATAAGATGCCCATTGACTAAAAATACTGTTACTGGTCTAATAACCATGACAATTAGCTACCGTTACAGAAGTTTCCCCCAACACAAAAGAGAAGGTCTGTTTAAGCCACTGGGATCAGAAATACTTTGGTTCCAATATAGGCAAAAGAAATGGTGAAAAGAGAGACCTAGACAGACAGAGACACACGGAGAGAGGAAAAGAGATAGGGGAAAAGAGAGGTGAGTGGTGAAGGGCAGAGTGAACACCAGAGATGCTTCAGATGGCCATACACAGAGCAGGCCTGCTAAGCACCTTTGAAGTACAGGAAGGAAGGCAAGGTGTTTTTTTCCTCTTTCTTCACCCTCACTTCTCTTGTAAGATTATAGCAAATGAGGATCCCATTCCCTCAGAAGAACAAGTCTGGCCTTTGAAATGTGCAGCAATCCCTAGGTCTGTGGCCGGGGCAGGATTCTCCTGTTCTTTTCAAGTTTTCCTTTAAGACAAGACCAATTCATTTGACATTGGCTAGGCCCCAGCCTTTCTCCACCACACAGTGTCTGTTTGACTCAAGGCAGTAGCAATGGTAACCTCAATAAAACATCTCATTGGTTTTGTGCTGATTGGGATAGTGATCAGCAGTGCATTCATATTGCTGATAACAACATAACTGAGGAAATTGTGGTAGTTCTATAGGATTCAAGTTTGACCAACAAGCAATTTTAGCAAGAACCGCATTTCATCCTTGTTTCAAAATATCTCTGATGAAATAAGATTTCATATAAATCATATACGATGTGATTTTGTGTCTTCTTAGTAGTATTCTTATCTTGAATGGTCTTTAATTTGATTCTGTCTCTATTTGAACTATTTTAATCTGTGGCAGGATTTGTTCTTGGAAGGAGATATGATTGAGTAAGTGACATTGTAGATAGCCTGCTTCAGAGGAAGAGATCTGAGCTAACTTAAGATTCACAGGAATCACGGTAACCTGCTCAGTGAGAAATCCTTCCGTTTCTCTGCTTCAATGAACCTTGTTAATGTTCAGAGGAACACATGAAGTATTTCACTTAAATTTTAAACACAAATCCGCCACATACACAAGGTATCTAGGTGCAGTCAAAATACAATTCAGTCATTGTGTTACAACAGTTACACATGGATGAAATCTTTCATAAAAGCTGTGTTTTTTTCAATGTTGGTTTTAAGCTTTTTTGTTTTTAAAGAAAGAAATAGTCCAATGTAACTGTGTTACTAGGTTTTCTAGATCCTGTTACTGCAGGTCCTTTTTTTACAGCAAAAATGTTCTGATGTTTTATCTTGATGTTTAATTCTCTCTAGCTGTCAAAATATGTTTTTGAAATCAGGCGCTGGATAAAAACACACGTAAGCGTTTGTAGAGATCACAATCAATGCTTGTTGACGTGAAGTACAACTTATTCTGTGTCTGGGTAATGCATCTATGTTCCTGTTTTTTCAGGGACCCCTAACGCCACCCCCGCCCCCCCCCACACACACACAAACACACACACACACGCACACACACACACACACACACACACACACAGTAGTCAACCAGAGCCAGGACCATTTTAATGTTTTGGTTTTTAATGACTTGTCACATCCTGTACAGAGTCTCGTGTGTGCATACATAGAGTATGCAGCCTCTTGCAAAAACCTCTAATGTCGGCTCCTCAGAATAAACTTACCCGAGTACTTTCTACAAATGCTCTGATGTTTAGGTTTTTATTGCCTAATGACAGATGTCGAGAAAATTGAGCGTGTTTCATGCCGTGGCATCCTCTCATATAATTCTTGGACATTTGTGGTTAATGCTTTAGCAATATTTCTTTAATATGAACTGTTTAGTCTAATTCCTGCTGTGGTGAAATTGTTTTTCAAACTTTGAAATGTGTTCTAACTGAGCTGCCACCCACTTAAGCGAGACAGAGCCTTACCTTTGCGGGTGAATAAAACACACTTCTGAAATGTTATGAAACATTTTATGGTTTGTGAAATTTGAAGGCATTGCTTTGGTGTTTCAAGTTTTCAGAACAGATTTATATGACATCTGAATGTGTGGAATCATTTGGCTGGTTTGACCCACTTTGGTAAGTTTTGGTAACCCACTCTGGTCCTCAATACAGTTTCTTTTAATAGAACACGAATTACACCACCTACAAAGGTGGAATTACCCACAATCCTTTAAAAGTTATGAAAGAAGCTTAAAGATGCAGTCTTGGACATTAGTGAATTACAATATTTTTTTTTTAAATCTCCTGTTTTTGGTCTGGATGTGTTCTGCTTGCTGTGTAAATGTGCATCATATAGTTCTCAAACACTTCCAACACTAATTCACAGATGGTCTGGTGGACACTTGCATAAGAAATGGCCTTCATAGCCTATGAGAACACCGCCAGATATCGACAGGTCAATGGACATTGGCTCAGTCAGGAAATTTAGAAAATCTCCCAACACCCTCTCCCCAGAATGTCTTTTACTCAGCTGTGTATCTATATTTCCTTGTATGGATGTTGGATTTAATTAAAAATAAAATTACATGAACACTTAAGTGGTTTTGGATGCAGTTATGTGCTGTAACTTGGTGACATATACCAGGCGGGCCACTTCATACAGAGGATACTTGCTGATTCATTTACCACATTGTTAGCGGGGTCTTTGTTCTCTGTGAGGACTTGCTAGCTTGGACATGTAATTCGCCAATTATGTAGCTGGAAAGCAATGCAATTTTTCTTTCGTGGTCATAAGACAATGCGAAAGGGTTTGCTAGCATACAGCGTCAGCTCTGCCTAGCAGTATTGCTATTATCTCAAATTAAACTATGACAAAAACCTTCGTTAGTACAGTCCCTATCACAAGGCCAACTTCAAATGGAAAGCGTTACCGGCTCATATGCGCTATGTTTGAATGCCTGAGGAAGGGGTTAATGTGCATTCTCTATAAGTAAAGACGCTGTCATAAGTCAGACATAAAATTTGAAAGCCAATTGTTTTCATGACATTGGGAACATTTGGCACATACATGACATTTTCGGGGAGCCATTTTGTCTCAACAGAGCCACTTTTAAAACCAGTGCCTAAAGATTCTGAAAAACATCTTTAAAAACAGTCTTCAAATTAGTTGTCTCTATCTGTGGTTATCCTCATTAAAAAAGAAACTTTAAGGCCACATTTTCAGGAAATTCATACTTTGACTGATGAGTCAAGCCTGCAAAATGATGGATGAGAGATCACTGGGAGGTCATCAGATGTTCCCAATATATGTCCCCTCAAAAACAGATCATTTCTAGCTAGCTTAGTTATACATTTTTGGACCTGTTATGTGTTAATGCTTACATATGAACAAAAGTCTAAATTTAAATAACAGGTAGAACATGTTGAAACGATAGTGAACCTACACATACATAATTATATTCTCTGAAAACTATTTCTTCAATCACAGTATTATATACAGTTTTATTTAGGGCTACAAATGAATGATTTTTTTTTTCAATGGCCAAATTAAATGTCCTTTAAATAGCATTCACAATGCAGTGGTTATCTGGAGATTTGGAGATGATTATTTTTTATATTATCTTGCTCACACTTATTACTTTCATAGATTTTTAGCTAGCAGTGGATGATGTTAGGTGAGGTTAGTAACGGCTGTTTAAAAAATTATATATAATATGGTTTAAAGTTTCTCTTGGCTCATAGATTTAAAAAAATCTATTTTAAAGGATGGACATTCGTCTGAAAAGTGGTGAAACAAAGTTATATAAAATAATAATAATCAAGGTATTTGGACCAATAGGTCTTAGAGTAAAAAAATATAAAGTAATTACATTATTGGAAGTCTTTAATTTCAGATTTGTTTTGGTGAAGTCTTATTTTAGTACTCTATATGTAGCCTGCATACAATTACAGCTCCAGAAAATATTATCAGACCACTGCACCTTTTTCTTCTCTTTCCAAAAGTCGAAAGGGAAGGTTTTGAATGAGGAAGAATTGAGGTTAAAATTAAGAGAGCACCGCAAATTGAATGCTTCTGTTCCTCACTGAAAACGTTCCTTTAAAAACTTTTTGGGAAAGGAAAGAACAAGGTCCATTGATCTACTGATTTTTCTGGAGATGTATTTTTTCCTGATTCCCCAGCATTGTGGTTTCATGCAAAGTAAGCTTGTGCTTTTTCAAGAATATGAGCAATATGGAATTGTTGCAGATGCTGTTCCCTTGTCTAATAAAATGTCTATAAAATACATTTTCCAGGGAGAATGTTGGCCAAAGAAAATCGTGATGTGAATAGTGTCACAACTGAGTCCACCTCATTTTGGCAAAACCAGTTGAAAACCTCACTTCGGGTAAAGAATAGGTGCCTATAAATAGTGTGAAACTGTCCGTTATGTCCAGCAGCAGCTGTAGACTGGCATGTTTTCATCACAGATGATCAAGTGTATGTGTGTGGTGACATAAACTGGACCTGAACTCATGTCCTGTTGAATCAGTGAGTGCAGTCAAGCAGAAAAGTCTTCTCCCCAGTGAATATCCAGTCACTCTCCAGATTCTGCTTCACATCCTCAGGACAACCCTCTATTTTCTCTCTCTATCTCTTTCTTCTTCCCTTTCGCCTGCCTTATGTGCTCACTCATTCTCTCTGCTTGCATTTCAATGACAGACCGGGGTTTGTCATTGCGATTTTTTACACCCACAATTTAAATGAGCGGCAGTCTATCAAGTACCACAGGTGCCAATATGACTACACATTTTGATGTAAATATGTCAATTTCGCCGCCCAACTCTTTAACATGCAAATGACGTTTTGGCTAAAAGTCCGGACTATAACTTAGGAGTAACTGGATAAAGATGACACTGCTAGACCCAAGCTTCACCATCTTAGTCAGTCTGTCTGGATTTCAGCCCCAGCCAAGAGAAGTTTCCATACATAAGCGTGCACTCTCAATTATGAAAACCCCTGAACCTCCCCCACTTCTCAGTGGCTCTTTTGTCGGTTTCCCCTTCTTCAAGTTCTGATTTCCTATAAAAGGCCTCAGTTTAAATAAGTCTGATAATATCAGTGTAGGAAAATGTAAACTTTCAGTCTTCCTATCTTTGGTTTTCTGTCATGGAGAGGTAACAGCCTACCACTTTCTGTTTTCACTTATATTGAACAATTGGAAGGAGAGACATATTACCTGTTCTATGGTAGCAGCTGAGGAGCTGCTGTGATACTAAAGTTTCACCAACTACTGTAATTGATCGTCACTCTGGACTGCACCTCATGCAAGTAGTCAGACGTACCACTCACCAATAATGTGGGGGTTTGGAAGGAACATTTTAATATAATCACCCACTTCCATTTTGTTTAGCCAAGCAATTGACGTGTGTGCGATGTCTCAGTTGCGTTTTAACAGACATACCTCCTACAGATATTACAGCCACTTAGATGCTGTCATGTCAAAGGCATGCAGAACTAACACACACTACCACAGATTTTAAAACAATTCACAACCAAACGGGGAATTTTACCCAACATCAATGTTTGTATTTTCCTAGCCAAGCCGTTATGATTACGGTCTCAAAATATAATAACGAATAGTCGCATCTTATCATCAAAACGCCCTACGGCAACCAAAAGAATCTTAACTAATTAAAGTAATTTGTATTGTCCTATGTAAGACTATCTGGCAACTGTATGTGCAATAAATTCCTCCTACCCATTATGGTGCCAGTATTTCATGAAAATGTGATTTGGTATGATCCTAACCACTTTTGAGCTGCAATGATCACCTGCAGCAACTGCGAATGAATGTGCACAGCCTCACCAGATACGGCACTGATGATCACTGAATCCCTTCAGGCTCTCTAGGGAAAACAAGGGGGTGTTCCTGGCATGTGTGTGGGGTCAATTCTACTTTCTGGTGAATGTGTCAACTCTATGTTGTGCTGAATGGGTCAACTTTACATTGTGGCGAATGGGTCAACTCTATGTTGTGGTGAATGGGTCAACTTTACATTGTGGTGAATGGGTCAACTTTACATTGTGGTGAATGGGCCTACATTACATTGTGGTGAATGGGTCAACTTTACATTGTGGTGAATGGGTCAACTTTACATTGTGGTGAATGGGCCTACATTACATTGTGGTGAATGGGTCAACTTTACATTGTGGTGAATGGGTCAACTTTACATTGTGGTGAATGGGTCAACTTTACATCGTGGTGAATGGGTCAACTTTACATCGTGGTGAATGGGTCAACTTTACATTGTGGTGAAGGGGTCAACTTTACATTGTGGTGAAGGGTTCAACTTTACATTGTGGTGAATGGGTCAATTCGTCCTGTCTTTTCACCAGTTTATGGATATGCATTCCCAGGGCCCTACCACCAGCTGCTAAATTGTATACAGTGGGGAGAACAAGTATTTGATACACTGCTGATTTTGCAGGTTTTCCTACTTACCAAGCCTGTAGAGGTCTGTAATTTTTACCATAGGTACATATCAACTGTGAGCTGGAATCTAAACCCAAAATCCAGAAAATCACATTGTATGATTTTTAAATAATTAATTGGCATTTTATTGCATGACATAAGTATTTGTTCACCTACCAACCAGTAAGAATACCGGCTCTCACAGACCTGTTAGTTTTTCTTTAAGAAGCCCTCCACTCGTATTAACTGCAACTGTTTGAACTCGTTACCTGTATAAAAGACACCTGTCCACACAATCAAACAGAATCCAACCTCTCCACAATGGCCAAGACCAGAGAGCTGTGAACATCAGTGATAAAATTGTAGACCTGCACAAGGCTGGGATGGGCTACAGGACAATAGGCAAGCAGCTTGGTGAGTAGGCAACAACTGTTGGTGCAATTATTAGAAAATGGAAGAAGTTCAAGATGACGGTCAATCTGCCTCGGTCTGGGGCTCACCTCGTGGGGCATCAATGATCATGAGGAAGGTGAGGGAGCAGCCCAGAACTACACAGCAGGACCTGGTCAATGAGAGCTGGGACCACAGTCTCAAAGAAAACCATTAGTTACACACTACGCCGTCATGGATTAAAATCCTGCAGCGCACACAAGGTCCCCCTGCTCAAGCCAGCGCAGGAGGAATGGGAGAAGGTCATGTGGTCTGATGAAACAAAAAATAGAGCTTTTTGGTCTAAACTCCACTCACCGTGTTTGGAGGAAGAAGAAGGATGAGTACAACTCCAAGAACACCATCCCAACCGTGAAGCATGGAGTAGGAAACATCATTCTTTGGGGATGCTTTTCTGCAAAGGGGACAAGACGACTGCACCGTATTGAGGAGAGGATGGATGGGGCCATGTATCGCGAGATCTTGGCCAACAACCTCCTTCCCTCAGTAAGAGCATTGATGTTGGGTCGTGGCTGGGTCTTCCAGCATGACAATGACCCGAAACACACAGCCAGGGCAACTAAGGAGTGGCTCCTTAAGAAGCATCTCGTGGCTGGCCATTGCCCAGCCACAGCCCCGAAACCTGAAGGATCTGGAGAAGGTCTGTATGGAGGAGTGGGCCAAAATCCCTGCTGCAGTGTGTGCAAACCTGGTCAAGAACTTCAGGACACATATGATCTCTGTAATTGCAAACAAAGGTTTCTGTACCAAATATGAAGTTATGCTTTTCTGATGTATCAAATACTTATGTCATGCAATAAAATGCAAATTAATTATTTAAAAATCATACAATGTGATTTTCTGGATTTCTTATAGATTCCGTCTCTCACAGTTGAAGTGTACCTATGATAAGAATTACACACCTCTACATGCTTTGTAAGTAGGAAAACTTGCAAAATCAGCAGTGTATCAAATACTTGTTCTCCCCACTGTAGCTCTATCCTTCATCCATAAAAGTAAAACATGTTTTATTGTTGGTGTTGACCTTTTACTGTTGCCAATCAGCTAGAAGTGATTTCTTTAAACTGTTAAATCGTCCGCTCAACTTACAGTATAGGAAATCTTGGAATTTATTGGAATTTAATCAAACACACTATCGGTTATATCAGAACAACCAAAGCTACTTTTTTCCATATAAACTACTGAAAATAATGAAACCAGTGGATATACTTTATACTTTAAACGAGTTATACTTTATGAAGTTGTTTGTTTTCTCAATGTGTTTTATTAATATCCAGTTACATGCTATTCTGTCAATTAGATATTGTTTTGTCTCAAAAGAATGACTCTGAAAAATGTGATACTGTGATATTGACCCATACAACACATTCAAACATAGGCTGTGCGCACACACGATCAGATTAAACACACACACACACACACACACGCACACACACACATATATATATATATATTAATTTGTTAAATTTGATCAGATATTGCATCCATTTCCTGTTTTGGGTGGTTGGCTGTGGTGAGAGTATCTAGAAAGGAAGTGTGTCTTTAGCAGCACTTCAAGTCAAAAAGCTGCACGGATTAATGGGCACAGCCTTATCTGGTTCGGCATCAAAGACCACTGAAGCTAACTTTTTTTTTGTGCACATTGGAAGCGCCGTCGCCGCAGGTGCTACGTGGTGCAGAAAAAAACGCAACAAATGGCAAGCGTGTCGCGCTAATAAAGCATAATCCATTTCCATGGGATTATTTCGGAGAAGCCACGTGAAATATCATAACGCAGGCAGTGTTGTAGACTGATATGCATAGTGTGTGTGCAGCGTGTTGCAGGGGCAACTAAGTGCATGGCTTTATAGGATGTCGGCTACACGGGGTTACAGGCGGCAGGTCCACTCCAGCAGAAACACATTCTGTGGTAGTGTTGTGTAGCGCCACCTCACCCTGCAATCCACCGATGTATCGCCTTGGGACGGGCTGACCTCCCGGTTACCTCCTCTCAGTGACGGCCCCGATGAACACAATCAGTTCACCAAGTAAAGCCCGGGCGATCAGAAGCAGCTTCAACCCCATGTTTTATTAAAAGACGTATTAAATATTCATCTCCGCTACAACACCCGGCACCCCCCCCCCTCCTCCTCCAATCCCCTGCTCTGCCACGCAGCCCTCCAACCCACACCCAAGAAACAGACACATCTTGTTAAAACGTGTGCCCCCACAGAAATCCCCTCGCTACATTTGCACACAGTTTTTTTTTCTGATAAACACGAGTACAATTGCAGTGCAGTTTATAACAAGTACATTTGGCGAGGAAATGTTAATTGCATTGGTGTTTGTGTTATATTTAAATCATGGGTATGTATAGGCATTGGGCTAAAAGGTAGTAAGGCAGATACCCGCAAATGGAGTGACCACAGCAGTATCCTTATTCTGTGGCTCTGTAAGAAAACTCTATTTCAGTGTACTTTAAAAAAAAACAAAAAAAAACAGGCATTCTTCTTCTCTGCACGACTAACATTTGTCTCCTCTTTTCTACTCCAGGAGGATGTTCCCCTTCTTGAGCTTCAACATCAGTGTTCTTGACCCATCGGCACACTACAATGTATATGTGGATGTGGTCCTGGCCGACCAGCACCACTGGAGATACCAGGGAGGGAAGTGGGTCCAGTGTGGTAAAGCTGAAGGCAACATGCCAGGTAGGAACACATTATCGCCACACGCCTAACTGTCTCTCATCCGCACACCTCCGATCAGTTACCTGCAATGGTACCAGCAGTGAATCCCAGTAGGGACCCAGTCAAAACCTCCAATCAGTTACCTGCAATGGTACCAGCAGTGAATCCCAGTAGGGGCCCAGTCAAAAACCTCCAATCAGTTCCCTGCAATGGTACCAGCAGCGAATCCCAGTAGGGGCCCAGTCAAACACCTCCAATCAGTTACCCGCAATGTTACCAGCAGCGAATCCCAGTAGGGGCCCAGTCAAACACCTCCAATCAGTTACCCGCAATGGTACCAGCAGCGAATCCCAGTAGGGGCCCAGTCAAACACCTCCGGAGTAGCTGTGAGATCAACGCCAACGTATACATGTGACATTTACAATCGCGCCTATGAATCGAAGTGAACAGCGATTCGGGCCTATTCCTTGTTGGCCGCTCATCCCATTGGCTGCTGCACATCCGTTTCGCCGTACCGATGTGCGCTGACGTTACCCAGAAAGTCTACCTGAGATAGCAACACGAACGCTGCCCCGTTGAACTGCTCCACTTAGCCCGGCAGTCAGTGACATACAGTAGGGCCTCCGACGCCATAGCTTAGTGGTTGTGTGGCGCCTGGCATTATGGTGAATAGTGGTAGCTGGTAAGTTAGTCATTATCATGTGGGTGTTAAAATAACCACGTTAAAGGTTTTTTTAGCTGACAGAGCTGACAGGCTAAGTGGAGCTCTAACCAAACAGACAGAACAAGGCACCTTAATGTGTGGAAATATAAAGGTCCCCAAAATAATAAATAATAATAATCACATTTTTTGCCTGCTCTTGGTGTTTGACTGGGGCTGTCATCTAAAATCACGCATGAAGCATTTATGTAGGCTCACGTGGCCAAAGGGCTCACGGAGGGTCCATTGACATGCTACTGACTTGGTCCCACAGGGAACAGGACATACATGCACCCCGACTCCCCCAACACAGGCGCCCATTGGATGAGGCAGGAGGTGTCATTTGGCAAGCTGAAGCTCACCAACAACAAGGGCAGCTCCAACAACATGGCACAGGTACCAGTTGACAAATAATTATTGGAAAAATGGAGAGACCACTGCACCTTTTTCTTTCCTTTCCAAAAAAGTCGTTAAAGAAGGTTTTGAGTGAGGAACAGAAGGGTTCAAATTTAGAGACCACTGCAAATTGAACTTCTGTTTTCAACTTTTTGGGAAAGGAAAGAAAAAGTCAAAGTAGTCTCTTAATTTTTCCAGAGCTGCATATATATATATATTTATATATAATATATATATATATATATATATATATATATATATATACACAATTATTTTTCACATTCCATCATTATAATATTAACAAAGATTATTTTTAACCTGAATGAGCCGTATGGCACTTTGTTTTTCTTCCACGGTGGCATCTCTTCACTGTTGTACCCACCAAGATGATAGTGTTGCAGTCGCTTCACAAGTACCAGCCGCGTCTCCACATTGTGGAGGTGAAGGAGGACGGTTCTGAGGACCCGTTCCTCACCGCCAAGGCCCAGACCTTTGTCTTTCCAGAGACCCAGTTCATCGCTGTCACAGCCTATCAGAACGCAGACGTAAGTGACATGGCTCACCTGAACAGCTCATTGGCTGTGCCCTTCATAACGGCACAAACACAGATGTCTGTAATGGAATTAGGAATAAAAGTGTATTCTAACGCTGTAAAAAATAAGACATTTCTACTGTAAGAGAATAAACTGCAGTTAACCCTGGTTAATTATTTCATGCAGTCAGTGATCTCTTCCTCACTATTCGTCTTCCTCTCTCACTCTCTCTCCCCAACGATCTGTTTGTCCAATCCATCCACCATCTTGCCTCCTGCTATTTCTTACCCAGATCACTCAGCTGAAAATAGACCACAACCCTTTTGCAAAAGGTTTCCGGGACAATTATGACACGTGAGTATGGCATGAAATAATAAAGACATAACAAGCCCTTGTTCTTTGAAGGGAGAACTAGTTTAGAATAGGAAACATCTGACCCTTTAAACTGTCTGTGAGTACATACCATTCTCACACGTATTCATTTCTACTGAATGAACACGTATCTCCCACCCCCTCATATAAACGAATCTTGATGAGCTAGATAAATAAGAAATATGAAATTGCTAGCGCCAGTAAACCTACGTAGTTCCAACTCATCAAGATCCGCTTTATGTGAGGTAGTGTGAGAGGCCAAGTAGATGGCTAAGAGATATTTTGGTGGTTGAGGTTTTGCCAGGATGTAACACCTCTTCTTCTGATTCGCCCCCTCCATTGCTCCGCCCCCCAATACCCTGCCTAGGCTGTATGCGCAGACTGACTCAGACCGCCTCACCCCCTCGCCTTCCGATGGCCAGCAGCTCCTGGCGGGGCCCTGCTATACCCAGGGGTACCTGACAGACCAGTACATGAACTCCCTGCCCCAGAGCCGCTTCTACAGCCGAGAGCACATGGCCGCCATGAGTCAGCCGCCCAAAGACCCCTCAGCCAGTCCCCACAGCCGCTGGTACCTCCCCCCCCAGCAGAGTGTCGCCTCTAACCGGCTTGAGTTCAACTCTTACGACGGGGACTTCTCCAGCCCCAGCTTCTACAAGCCCTTCCCACTGCAGTCGACGGCTCACCACACGCTGGGCTACTACGGGGACAGCCCCTTCGCCCCGGCTGGAGTGTCCGTCGCCGGACCTCCGTCGACGGGCTGGAACGCCGGCCGGCCTACCCCCCAGTACCTCAACCACCCCCACCCCAGCAAACCCGGTCATGGCCTGGGCTGGTTCAGGCCGGTGTCCTCCACCCCGTCCTGCTCCACCTCCCCGGGTCACCCCAGACTCCACCCCCCGACCCTCCTGGAGCCGCTGCGCCCCGCACCCCCGCCGCAGGACAAGCCCAAGGACGTGGGGGTGGGTGGGGAGGACCCCTGGCTGGAACCCCCCTCGGTTAAATCGGTGGACTCGGCCGACTCCGGCCTGTACGAGGGCGTGGCGGAGAGCAAGAAGCGGCGGGTGTCGCCATACGCCTCCAGCACGGAGAACTCGCCGCCCGCACGCGGCGCGGAGATCTGTGAGAAGGACGGCGGCAGTGACGCTGGCTACTACGGCTTTTACACCCACTGAAGCCTCCCTATCGCATGGCATCCCTTCACCGGTGTCCTCCCCCCCCGTCCTTAGTGTGCCGTGGTATCTCCCGAGTATGTCACTTCCTGTCCAGTGAAGTCATGTGATGGCGATGGACCGAAGCTCCATTGGCCATGGAGGTCCAACATAACAGGGGGGCCGAGGTCATTTTCACGCGTACAGATAGAAGGGTCCTCTGTGCGGCGCATTCGGGAGGCTGCTCCACACGCGAGGACATCTCTTTTGGGTGTCCGTTGCTTTTTTGAGAACCCAGACCTACTCAGTTCAAACAGGAACAGAATGGGGGTAACTGTCACAGTGTGTTTTTGGCTGGGTCCACTGACACAGCCCTAGAGACACATAGACACGCAAACTTTTGACTTCAGTCCTTCTAACGTCTGGAGATTAAAAAATAAGACCGCTGCACACCTGCTGACAGGACCCTGCAGGGGCTGTCCACTCCTCCCACATCACACGCACACACGCACACACGCACACACACACACACACACACACACACAAACACGCACACACACACACACACACACACACACACACACACTTCTCTGTTTCCCCTCTCTGCTTTCGGTATATGCTCACTGTCATGTGCCCCAGTGTTCCCACATGCAAACAGAACTTGTTGCTTGCTAAATGACGTGACTGTAGTTTCCATGTAATCCTCTACTTTGCAAGGCCCCCTTGTGACGTCAGTGAAAAACTGCAAGCTGACGGAGGCCAATCAGGCGGAGGCCAGTCAGGCGGAGGCCAGTCAGGCGGAGGCCAGTCAGGCAGAGGCCAGTCAGGCAGAGGCCAGTCAGGCGGAGGCCAGGGTTGGGTGTCAGTGGATAGGTGAGCTTAATCGGCATCTGATCTGAAGTGTCAGTGTAAATCCCTCTCTGGCTTTCAGCCCCTCCTCCTTTGGTTTTCTTTAGGTACGCCCTTTGGGAGGGGTCTGTACTCAATAGGACTTAGGATGTACTTCTCAGACAGTCCGAGGCGAGAACACAGTCAAACTATACCGGACCTCATAGAACTTCAGGGGCGGTTCATTTGAATACTGGTTGACAGAAAGGGAAACTGAACCGCTGGGCGAGTTCCCTCAAAGGCCTCCCGGACCGTTTCAGGGATTTCTTGGTTGATGTTTTTGACGGTTTCACTGTTATGGAGCTTGCCCTCTGTGTGTGATCGAATCAAATCCAAAAATACCACCATTACATCATGAATGAAGGCCAAAATCAATAACTGCATTAAAATGTTGTTCATACAGGAAACACACACTGAAAATCATTACCAACAGAGGGTTTCCCTCGCAGACACCAATCACACACACGTGCACACACACACAAAATCACACGAGAAAAGACCGTTACTTGGCCTCCACAGGTTAATGGTAATATAGGGTCATAATTCTATCTATTCATTGGATTCAATGACCTGTGTTGCCCAACAAACTGTAGTCCTTCTCCAGCCAACTCGCCGCTAGAAGATAACAGAACGCTACAGAACGCTCTGGGGTCGGCAGTTTCTTGTGAAGGGCAGAGATCAATAGAATTGAGAGAGATAAATATGGGGAGTCCACAGTCTGAAATGATCAGAAACATGGCCTTCACAAAATACTAATGACCCTAGACCGTTATGTAGTGAAAGACAGCCCCTCCGTCAGAGGAGTCTGGGATACCGGGGGTTCTGAAATCACATGACGCTGGTTTGTTAGCGCCAATACCAAAGCCAACGGAAATGAGATAGGAACATAACTAAGACCTCGTTGTTTCTCTCACTTCTGCTGCTGATGTGTGTATATATATACATGATTATAGCAGAGGATGTGAAGTCAGAGGATGGACACAT
This sequence comes from Esox niger, assembly GCA_016801105.1. Lineage (NCBI taxonomy): Eukaryota > Metazoa > Chordata > Actinopteri > Esociformes > Esocidae > Esox > Esox niger. Next base: position 35,562 of record JACXGJ010005063.1, read on the forward strand.
TTAGTGCTTGGTGAATGACAGTGCCGCCATGACCAACATGCCATGTGAAGATGACCAAAACACATACCCCTTTCACCTTTAAGAAAACGGGTCAGTGTGGGTCTCGTCAACACTGCTTTCTGAGATTGAATATGATTAATGTAAGACAATTCTATGTTTGGAAGTACACAACGTATGCTGGCTGTTAATTTTGTCGACTCGGTCAGTTTCATGTTTTATGCGATTCATTCAACAGGAAACTGCCATTTTGCATCAGGCTAAATTGCCTTTGTATGAACAGTTGAAGGTACAGTAGACTGAAGATAGAAATCAGTTATTCTATAATAAAAAGTAATTAATAGGGTGGTGCTTGTGAACAGATTTTAGCATAACCTTGCTGCGACACTGTTCATGATGCAGTGATGCAGCAGCACACTGAAGGTATGTCACATGTCATGACTGACGCTTCAGTAGTGGGATTTTCAAGATGTTTTATAATGACCCGTCAATTAAAGACATGGCTTCTCGATACACTGTATCCCAATAATTACAGTACGTTAAGGTGACTTTATTATGTTAAGTGCAATTAATTGAGATTTTCATTGTTTTTAAATATGTATGGAATTGAATATTTGAATAACTGGAAGATGTTTTGATTTGATCTAGTGTTGACAAAAGTAGATGACAACATATACAATGTTTTGTTACAATGGCACAGAACCTGCAGTAACGTGATTGCCAAGTGCCGGTTTGACAAGAAACAAGCCCAGTGTGGACTCCCTCCTAGTAAATACAGTGGGGAGAACAAGTATTTGATATACTGCTGATTTTGCAGGTTTTCCTACTTACAAAGCATGTAGAGGTCTGTAAGTTCTACCATAGGTACACTTCAACTGTGAGAGACGGAATCTAAAAATCCAGAAAATCACATTGTGTGATTTTTAAATAAATAATTAGCATTTTATTGCATGACATAAGTATTTGATCACCTACCAACCAGTAAGAAGTACGGCTCTCACAGACCTGTTCGTTTTTCTTTAAGAAGCCCTCCTGTTCTCCACTCATTAACTGCAACTGTTTGAACTCGTTACCTGTTTGAAAGACCAGTCCACACACTCAAACAGACTCCAACCTCTCCACAATGGCCAAGACCAGAGAGCTGTGTAAGGACATCAGGGAAAAAATTGTAGACCTGCACAAGGCTGGGATGGGCTACAGGACAATAGGCAAGCAGCTTGGTGAGAAGGCTGTTGTCGCAATTATTCGAAAATGGAAGAAGTTCATAATGGTCACTCTCCCTCAGTCTGGGGCTCCTTGCAAGATCTCACCTCGTGGGGCATCAATGATCATGAGGAAAGTGAGGCCCAGAACTACACGGCAGGACCTGGTCAATGACCTGAACAGAACTGGGACCACAGTCTCAAAGAAAACCATTAGTTACACACTACACCGTCATGGATTAAAATCCTGCAGCGCATGCAAGGTCCCCCTGCTCAAGCCAGCTCATGTCCAGGCCCGTCTGAAGTTTGCCAATGACCATTTGGATGATCCAGAGGAATGGGAGAAGGTTGTGTGGTCTGATGAGACAAAAATAGAGCTTTTTGTTCGAAACTCCACTCGCCGTGTTTGGAGGAAGAAGGATGAGTACAACCCCAAGAACACCATCCCAACCGCAAAAGAATGGAGGTGGGAAACATACATTTTTGGGGATGCTTTTCTGCAGGGGACAGGACGATTGCACCATATTGAGGGGAGGATGGATGGGGCCTTATATCACGAGATCTTGGCCAACAACCTCCTTTCCTCAGTAAGAGCATTGAAGATGGGTTGTGGCTGGGTCTTCCAGCATGACAATGACCCGAAACACACAGCCAGGGCAACTAAGGAGTGGCTCCATAAGAAGCATCTCAAGGTCCTGGAGTGGCCTAAGCAGTGTCCAGACCTGAACCCAATAGAAAATCTTTGGAGGGAAGCGTAAGTCTATGCCCAACGACAGCCCTGAAACCTGAAGGATCTGGAGGTCTGTATGGAGGAGTGGGCCAAATTCCCTGCTGTAGGAAACGTATGATCTCTGTAATTGCAAAAGTTTCTGTACTAAATATTAAATTCTGCTTTTCTGATGTATCAAATGCTTTTAATGCAAATGAATTATTTAAAAATAATACAATGTGATTTTCTGGATGTTTGTTTTCGATTCCGCAATTGAAGTGCACCCATGTTAAAAATGACAGACCTCTACATGCTTTGTAAGTAGGAAAACCTGCAAAATCAGCAGTGTATCAAATACTTGTTCTCCCCACTGTCTCACTCACAGCGAACTAAGAAAATAACTCCAACAAACATACAGTCATACTTCCATAAATACTTTACCCATGATTCACTGCCATTTTTGCAAGGAGAAAGCTGTGGTAAACTTGACATGTCAAATTCTGACATTGGTTGGGGAGGCAGTTTCATTAGTGCTTAATGTGCCGTTCGCTCCACAGCAAGGCAATCTGCCTTCCATTCTGTAAAATAAATTATCCATGTTTTTATAAAAGTTGTATAAATCATTAATCAGCCTGAGGCAGCCAGATAGGGATTGACCGATAATTCAGAGATGTAGTAGAGATGCAAAATATAGTACTAAATGAAGAATTTTAAATATTGTATTTGATTTATTCTAATAAAATAAAGACTTGAATAGAACATTGAAGGGAAAAGATATTTATTAAAAGGTGTCTCACTGTGTATTGTAATGTTTTTTTATTCATCAATTAAAGTTGAATTATCTGAACTCACAACAGTTTGGTGTTTAATTTCATGTGAAAATTATTGACCTTAGCCATGAAGGGGAAAATAAGTACAACATACAGTAAATTATTAGAGACGTTTATATTTAGGCCTGGAATCTTTCAAATCAGCCATCGTAATAATCTTCACCTTCTTTACTTACAATATTCATCCTGTGGCCCAACATCTCTAAATGTGAATCGTGGGATTACCCTAATAATAGCGTGGGTGTCTTTATATTTTATTTACCATACAAAGAAAACATTTTCAGGTGTATTTACAACTGGATAAATCGTTTTTAGCAGGTTTTGCCAGATTGAGCATGAAGTCGTCTTACTAATTGAATTCCACTCATAAAGAATCGTCACAAAACAGACCTTAGAGCCGACTCTTTAAGCCAATTAAAGGGTATAGTACATTTAATTCCCACTCAAACAGTTTGTTAAACCCCCTTCATTCGCATTATCTTTAAATAATTACTAGCAACCGTATTATGAGTGTAAAGTAAAATAAATCAAATATAGAACAGTTACTCCCGTTACAAAAAGTAACGAATATGCACACTAGATGACACGGCGATGGTTGTATGTGATGTTTCCATGTCGGACTGTTTAACTTACTAAGACGTACTCGTGTAGGACAGAAGTCTTTAATTCGCTAGTAGCGCTGCTAAGAATAAAATGTGCGTAAGTTGCACCAGTCATGCAGAGACTTTTTTGGGAGGTGTCTGAAAACATGCAAGTCATGATGCACAACAATTGTTGTCTTGATCCGACCAGAAAAAACTAAAAATCTTAGACAACAAAGAGAACACAAATGTACCCAATGGGAAATTATCATAAATACAATGCATTGAATTGGGCTAAATTCAAGTTCCGATCCTAATGAAAAGTCCTGATCCTTCTCATCTGATAGAACTTGTTTAAGCAAACTTTTCTGGGAATGCCGGGAACTATTGTCTTCTTGAATTATCACTGTTGAATTCCAAGGATTCAAGTAGTTTCCAGACTTTTTTCAAAGACTTCCCATGTCTGGGGATTCCAAATCACATGGTGATGACCGTGGGTGGGTTCCTAAAGACAGTCCATCTAGGCCTTCAATTCTCACTGTGTTCCCTCTGGGTTAAAACACAAGACATTACAGTCACTGGACTCCCTCAGCCCCCCAGAAGGCCCCAGCAACTCTGGCAATTCACCACAGTTCCAGGTTCTTTGTGTTCGCAAAGCCCGGGTTCTCTCTGATTTTCCAGTAGGTTCCGTTGGTCAACCACACATCCCTCCCACAGGAATCCACAGCTTTCCTGAAAATGGGAAAACAGAGGGAACAATTAAATCACAGAAAGCATACTACTCTTAAACCAGCTGAGTCCAGCATCTACATTTCCATTTGAGGCATTTGGCCGACATCTGGAGCGACTCGCATATATTTAATAAAATACATACATAGGTACCTAGAGAACTTCAATTATTTTAGTTACAGGGTGAAAAGAGGACATGAATGATCCATTTTTAAGAAATGATTAAGATGATTAGGTACGTAGCCAGGTCACCAGGATTAACACCTTTTCAATGTGGCACCGAATATTTAGTCACAACACAAGTCTGAGCAATCATCACATTTTCTGTTCAGGAACTTTCCTAGGTATAGAAAAAAAAAGAGACTGTACTCCTTTCAAGGGTGCATCACTGAAGACCATAAAAGCAAGGGACTTACTTAAAGAAGCGTGGAATGTGTTCCTCGCCCCTTTTAGCGAGTTGTTTCCTCCGTTCCCTCTGCCTTTCCTCCACCTCTTCTTTAAACTTGTCACAGTCATCCACCCGACCCTCCTCCAGCATCCTGAGGAAGAAAATAATACAATAATTGTTTTTTTAATTGGAAGTCCTTCCAGATGGAAGTCCTAACAGATGGAAGTCCTTCCAGATGGAAAATTGCAGTATTTTCGGCCAGCCCTTAACACCTCATGGAGGCACAACCTCACCTCTGGTCAGGCCGGAGGCGTGAGTCGGTGGGGGGCAGAAGGGGCTTCAGGCCTGGGGTGAGCTCGTTCAGCTCCAGTGCAAAGTTGGAGAAGCCGTAGTACAAGTAGTAGTCCTTGGGCTGGGGATCTGTGCAGTGAAAAGGAGCCTCCGAGTTGAGCTACAGTAATGAGCTGATGTAACCACAGCCTCAAACCACAATGTCTTTCATTAGCATACCGAGAGACATGAAGAACTACAAAAACCTACAGGGATTTTTTTAAAAACAAACCAAATGCAACAAAGTCGTAGTGCATAACCAAGATTTTGCACTGCTGGGAGTACCCCTGAAGTACCCTCATGTTTATTTCACTAGTAAGTGTACTTGAGTGCTTACTAGTACCCCCGGGGTTCCTAGTACCCCTGGTTGGGAACCACGGGACTAGAATAAGTGTCATATAAAAAACTGAATATTTTTGTAAATTTGTAAAACCTGCTATCAGAACCCCAGGCACACCAGTACCAGTTTGGTACCAGTGGCCTGGACTGCACTGTGTGTTTACGCCATGACTTTGCACTGGTATATTCCATTGATTTGGTAACGGTGGGACTCTCCTGACATAATCATTGCCATAACCAACTGCCAAAATGTATCTCATAAACCGGTTCAAAGTTCTGGGTCTGTCTTGATAATCACCACCAACGTGGCCCGGAAACGTTTTTAAGGAAACATCTCTTGGCACCTTAAGTCCTCCCTGGGTGTTTCTCCTTCAGCGTGCGCGGTACTTACTCGGCTTCCAGATGCACTGCGGAGTAGGAAAGGTGTCACAGAAGACGCCCTCGTGCCAAAGTCCCCCGAACCGGTGAATGGTGCTCCCGGTCTGGTCCAGGACGGTGCCCTGCACCTCATTCTTGTTGGTGTCCGAGCCCCAGTAGCGGGACTTGACGAAGGTGATCCTGCAGGTGCACGCGTCGCTGTTGAGGTTCCGTATGACGACCTCCCCGTAGTGCTCCAGGTAGCGCTGCTGGCTCAACACGTTGTGGACGCAGGTGACCACTTTGTTCCACTCGTAGTGGTCCCCGAACCTGGAGGAGTGATGGAGCATTTCACACGGTCATCTCTCGACAGCTGGAGAGGGAGCAGATAGAGCGCCGGCCACCGGGGGGGTGGGGGGGGGGGGGG
>JACXGJ010005064.1:0-10238 GCA_016801105.1 Esox niger
CACACACACACACACACACACACACACACACACACTTATACTCTCTTAGAGCAGCCGAACATCTCATCTTCATAAACACATGGCAGAGCTCTAAAGCCCACCCTGGAGATGTACTATAGATGTTTAATCCCAATGGAATCAGCTGTATAAATAACGGATATGCTATAAAGCACCCGCTCATAGTCACCTAATAAACACAACACACAGGCACTTCACTCCCTCCATATGCTGTGTTAAAAGTAGGGAATATGACTGAATTTGGGACTCCTGCATAGTTCCCTGCTGCACGTCAGCTTGGTGATGATCAAACAATCATTCACGACCTCGGCCCACTCGCCATATTCCTTGCACATATTGATTTGAGTCAGTTTCATGCACAATAAATAAATATTCTTGAAATGTGAACTGTTATGGATTATAACTCCTAAGAAATGTTGTGGGAGTTGTTACGTTTTTTTGTAAGGGCAAATGTGTCTGTTCTGACATTTATCATTGGTTATTATAAGCGTTGAAAGCCTTTTGAAACATTGATTATACCAAAAGTTATCATTTATTTATTTTGCATTTTTTTCTTCAAAATGTTTAACCCCAGTTTTATCCCTTTCCAACGCTGAGACACGGAGATCTCCATCTTGGCCCTCCCTCATTGCAACAAGTCCATAGCAAGCTGATCGAAGTTCAAGACATGTCCACCCATGCACAACTAGCCAAGCCTTATGCTTTTTATCTCACTGATCACTCAAACAGAAAGTACTGGCATGCATATAATATAGCCTGGAACTTGGAGGAAAGCTCATTCCCCATCCAACAGCCATGATTGAGCTTGCAGGATCCCAACCTACCACAAGGAGTCGCTGGGGCATGACAAAATGACACAGCCCTCTCCATCACACACCAGTCCACACTGGACAGTGCTGAGCTAATTCTCACTACCCTCTGACGGACTTTGGTTAGACTGAACCCTGCCACTGACACATAAACTTGGAGGTCAGCCAGAGAAGAGTATGGCTCACTCTGAAATAGACTTCACTGATTAGTTAACCTTAACTAAAGTTATAATGTAAAAAATGCTGACTGTATTCTTGGTGCATTGTCAACCAAATTAAGTAATTAGTTATGAATGCATCCAAATACCACACCTGGGATATTAACAAAACATGCAGTGTTCCTTTACCAAACGCTGAAGAAAATGGTTTCCCAAAACGCTAGGCCTATGTGACGTGGATGCCAACTGAGTTTGATGGGGACTCAAAATAGTGTGAGTGATAAATGCTACAAGAACACATTTTTTCACTGCCGGTAGCCTCGAGACGTCTCTCCGGAACTATAATTAGGAAAGTGTGTGTGCTGAGCTCAGCGCGTGCACGGGCGAGTTTGTATTTCTCGTCTGAGCATGTTCAGACACAAAGCTCGAGGTCTAACAGAGAGAATTATTATTTCTTCGTTTGAGTGTGTTGTGCGAGCTATGAGCGGTAGGCTACACCTTGACACACTTGGCATCTTTCGCGGGTGGCTTTTCTTCTCATTCCTATGCCTCTGCGCACTCTTCATTCTCCCATGAGGTGCAGAGTTTGAGGAAAATATTGCATATAGCATATATATATATGTGTGTGTATATATGTGTGTGTATATGTATATATGTATATATATATATATATATATATATATATATATATATATATATATATATATGTGTGTATATATGTATTAGTCAAAGACAATGATATCCTTAAATTGTTCTCCTAATTTCTATTATTTATGTATTTATGAATATGTAGGTTATGCATATCTTACATCCAAACACACATACACAAATAACTCGAGTCTAGAATTAGTTAGGTAGGCCAGGAAGCGTCCTACCTAACTTGTCCGAATTTTCCTTGGTTTTCTAGTCTTACATTACTGTTTGTGTGTAGCCTCATAAGCGCGCACACACGCGCGTGCGCGCACACACACACCAACGGTTAATGTCTTAACTTATTGGAATTTTCCTTCAGTCCCTATTCTTGTGAGGATACGTAACCTACCCAAAGTAGCACTACTCGCAAGTAACACACAGACCCACACCGAAACAGTATTTGCGAGCTGAATCATGAAATAGGACACTTACTTGGGATTCTGAGTGTTCCAGATAATAGTTTCCAGTGATTTGGCGACAGAAGGTAACGCCGACCTCCATACCACAATAAAGATCCAGAGGTAACACTTCCAGCACGCGACCCTCGCCATTCTCACAACCGGAAGATAGAGCAAGCCGAGAACTCTTGACCAGCCGTGCGCGTGGCAGGGCTACAGCCTCTACCGCTTTCTTCAGTGGCTCGAGTCGAGTGTTAATGTCAGTCGGGTGCATGTGAGGTCGATGTTAGATACATCTGTCCTTCTTGTCCGGTTAATGTCTTCAGATCCCCGGTTAAATCTCCGGTGTCCTTGATTGAACCGTTTGCAAAGCGCGCTTGGGTATATCAAGAACCGTTAGCTCTAAAATTCCGGTTTTAAGAGGTTCAAGACCGGATGAAAGCTGAGGTGATCCGGTTGACCTGTAGCTGAGCAATGTGGGATGTCCTTTCTTCTCTCTTTTTCCCCAATGTCACACAGATCCGATACGCCGTTAGACCAGGTAAGCCTAATGAGGTCTCCCAAGCAACGATTAGGTTTACTGCGGTCAGATGGACTGTATAACGATCAATGTCTTTGTAAAATGAATATTATCTCCCTGCAACGCTTTCTCTACCTGTCGCATCCATCAGTTAAAACTCCATCTGCAGCACTCAGAATACTTCATCCATGTATTCTCTTCGGTCGCTTCTCTCTTCCCCAGAGCAGGGAAACTGCAGTGAGTTAATGTAGTAGCTAAATATTCCGCTCCTCTCCTCCGCTGCGCTCCCACTCTCTCTTCAGTAGGTCCTAGAGCACGTGAGGGGTCCGATAGAAAGAGCCGAAGCCATTCCTGCACGCACTGCCCGTATGCCCAGTAGCCCGAGCAGTATGTCCTCTTTGTCCCTGGGTTATTGTGCAGTTAGAAGTGGTCTAGTTTACCAAGGGTTAGGGCTTTCTCTCTCTCTCTCTCTCTCTCTCTCTCTCTCTCTCTCTCTCTCTCTCTAGTTCAGTCAGTAAAACTCGACGTATCCTGGTTTGCGCACCTCCTCGAGCTGAACCGCTACGGCTGTACGGTAACATGATGCCCCGGCGCGCCGGGGACAGCCCACCATATCAACCGCTGCAACCAATCAGATAGCTCGGTCCGAACTCCGGCAACGATGCGCGTATGTGTGTCGCTCCAGTCCATTACCCATGTCCATTTCTGTGAAAGCCATTTAAAACCTTCATCATTTATAAAATAACCACATGTATAGCAATGGCATACTTGTGATTAATCAAATAGGTAAACATTTGTGAATATTTTGGCAAGCATGTATTTAGAATTGATCTCCTGAAGCGTCAAGTGTCACAATGTCAGACAATGAACTTCATGGCAACCTATTATTTCAAGCACAATAGAGCAAATCCAATGATTTTTTGGAAGACATGCCTGACACTTAATTGATCATGTCCGTTTCCACGCCCCTTTTTGCGTGTTGCGTGCATTAACGTGCGTATAAATGTTCATTAGTGTGTGTGTGTGTGTGTGTGTGTGTGTGTGTGTGTGTGTGGGTATATGTGTTCTCTACAGGTTAGTGCCCATCTTTTAATCAATGTCGCCACCTAATGGTCAAGTAGAGATCGATCGATAGATCACCTGGAGTGAGGAGCCACTATTAGAGTTGGAGAAGAAAGATAACAGTTTAAAGTGACCATAGTATGCTTAGCATATTAGGCATTGTATACTAAAACGGGAAAGACAATAGATTGATTTGGGTGTCCAGTTATTTAGCAGGGCTGGAACAAATAACTGCCCCCCAGGACATAGAACTGGTAAATGTTCTACAAGTTCAGAAATATAGAGCTACACCCTGAGAAGTATACAAAGGTCTGTGGTTGCTTATCACATATTTACACTCAGCAAACACTGAAACTATGACATCAGCTCTGCAAGACAAGGCCAAAGACTGAGGTCAGCTGTACCACAGTCAATAAAACCAAACAAATTCTAATCTCGGGCCTGGCCTGTAAAGTTTTATAAGAGGTTGCTGTCATCCAGGAAATGTCATGTTCTGTCATATTCTGTGCATTGGTTATAGTAGTAGGGAACTGCTGTAAAAGTTATTTTCAAGAAAGTTGTTTCCTGATTGCCATTCTACTGAGCAGTCAGCTATCGCTTCAAGTGATTCAAGAGATCCAGACAAAAATGTTGAGAACTTGAGAAAAAGTGAGTCTGTTTGCCCAAATTTTAAATATTCTTGGTTAACAAAACTTTGCTTTTGGTTTCCACCTGACATTTCAACACCAACAGCCTTCATCAGATAGATAGAGTGACAGACACATACATACACATGCAAACACAGACATGCACAGAGGTATTAGTGGAGCCTGTTGGCATGCAGAGGGTCAAGTGGCTGACCCTGTTGTTATCTAGAGAAGAGGGTTATGGGTAGAATGGGTCCGACATCTGTCTCCCCTCTTCCATCTCCACACACACACACACTCACTTACATACATACACTCCTAACCCTAAATCTAGACCAAATTCTAACCCCAACCCCAATTGTAACATTTACCTTAAATGTAACCCCTACTCCGGAAATAGCAATTTTCCTCATTGGGACCAACAAAATGTCCCCCAGTATCAAATGATCCTTGTTATTCTTGTGTCACCACAAAATTGTAAAAACATACACACACAAACACACACACACACATCTTTATCCTTCTGAGGACCAGAGAAATGGTTCCCTTTTTTCCCAATCACCCAATGTCTAACCTAATTCTAACATAAACCCAATTATACGTTTGACCCTATACCTAACTCTTAAGCCTTAAATAGCCTTTTTTCCCCCAAGTGGGGACCAGCAAAAACCTTGTGGGTTATGTGGTTCTCACATGTATATTAAAACCGGGTCACATAAACAGTGAAACAACAGATTGTGTAAACAGTTGTTATTCTGGGGCTTTGAATCTCTGAAGTTGTTATTTCAATGATTCATGCAGTTTTTGATTTCACCGTGACGACAATAGGAAAGAACTTCCTGTTTAGTCAAGGTCTGATTGCTGTCCAGACATCTCCCCTCTCGCTGGCTCACTCCTAATTGCCACAAATAGTAGCCTTCTGATGTCATTGAGTCACAGTTACTTTGGGATCCCCCACAAAGAGAAACCGATTCATAATTGCAGTAGGAAATGGGACTGAAAACATCCTCTCTATGCGATCTGACATTGATGTGTTTTGATTAAATGCACCTCCTTTCAGGGCTTGATTGGCTGAGGATTTGTTTCCATTCCACAGGAAATATCTCTCACTCTGGCTACTGTCTGTCGCACATTAGAACACACTCAGACTTTAGATTGGGGTTAATGAGAGAGAGGGTGAAAGAGAAGTGTCCAGGGAGACTGGGAAAGAAACAGAGAAAGAGATAGAGGGGCTTTGGAAGTACAAAAGGGTGAGTGAGATGGAGAGAGGGAGTGGTATCTGTGCTAGCTGTCTGAGCCCACTTGTTCCCATCAGGTGACAGGTCACACTCCTGAGTTCCTGGATTACTATGTCACTGTCACTGTCTCATGACATCATCAGTCTGGGACAGCAGAGCGCACACATAATGCTATACAGGGGCCTGTTGAGGAGTACACTGACTATACAGGGCCTGGTGAGAACAACCAAACAGGGTAGAACTTTGAATGTGAGTTTTTAATATGGTTTTACGAACTCCTGCCAGCCTATCAAGCTCATAAATCACCCCGGCATAAATGTGCAGTTATCTTCCTTCTCTTATGCTCCTTCTTTCTCCCCCCAGGTTTGAAGAAAGGAAAGTGTACTCTGAAGCAACCTCCTTTCAAGGTATGACCGTGCCTTCTCCTCCGTCTTCTCCTCACGGGTCAATTCATCCCAATCGGGCAGGTTTTTCTGTGTCCTTAATTTGCAGAGCAGGTTTTAGCCTCTGACACTGGATTTTACCTGGACCTAAACCCTATGGTCCCGCCGTTGGACCAGGACCTGGCCCCACGCTGGTTTCCCTGCTAGCTCTGCACCAGGCAATCCCCCTGTTTCACTCATTTACCAACGAGGCTACAACAGCCCAATCCTTCGTTCATCACGCCTTCCTTCGTTCTACCTCTCGTCAATACCGGGTAAACTGGCAGGCAGTCAGACGAGGGCTGAACACAAACCACAGGGTTCCCACGGCCTGCTATTCTTAGAACACACTCTGGAATCTCTGACCTGTTCCGGCGTGCCTTCAGACACTGTTAAAGCACATCTTTCCTGTAATGAACAGAAACACATTGATTTGTTGATTTAACATTCACCTCCACATCTACCCCGATCCACAAAGGTTCTCTTCTGTATTCTGCAAGATGTCCTTTTTGTGTGTGTGAATTTTTTGTTATTCAGTTATTCTAGTCTTGTCTGTCTCACTGTCCGGCAGTCTGTTTTGTCCTGCAGTCCGTCTGTATTTCTTGTATTGGAGGAAAGGCTACAAATTAATGGTTGTCTCTTTTCTGCCCTAACCAAGTCCAACCAGATTACAACCAGATTACTACATTAACGGTTTAACCTCATGATTAAAATCCTGTGAATTTAACCTTTGAGTCTCAGACTACAGACTAATTACCAGGTATGTTTTAACACTAACTGATCGTAACTGATAGAATGGCAAAATATATGCATATGTTACTGTTATTTCTGGATTAGAAAATGGAGATCAATATCATTGGTTGGCTGTGTTTGAATCTACCTAATCGTTTACTTAACAGTCGACAGACCTCCATTGACCTGCTTTGACTTCATACATCTGTTAAAATCCACTGCCTAGCGAAGCTTCAGATTACCGTGTTAAATGACACCCTTTTCCCTATATAGTGCACTACTTTTGGCCATGAACCCCGGTCATAGCTAGTGAACTCTAAAGGGAATAGTGTTCCATTTGTGCAGCGGGGCAAGGCCCTTGGGTTATCAGGAGTAAATATGAGCCCTATCTCTGGCCTCTCCTGCTGGAGGACCAGCAGGCTGAGGTTTAACCCTTCAGCTCTGACCCTGTCAACACACACCAGAGCAGGCCAGTGAGCGCTTACGATGTACACACACGCACGCAATCACACACAGACACACAAGCAAAAAGACACTGGCCGGGATAACAGACACACACTCACTCACAGACAGGCGTGCGCACGCATGTTGGAGTAGGTGCAGGACTGTGGAAAGTAACCTATTCTGTCTCCTTATATACAGGACACTCTGTTGTTGTAAAAGGAGAGAATGTCTGATTTAAGGACAGGCCTCTCCAGATCTTTGACACAAGCACCGAACTGAATGGAACTCCTCCCCTTCCTTCATCGCTCGCTTTCCTTCATCCCTTTCACAGGCAGCAGCCGTAGTGAATGGGGCTGAACAGATCCCTTCGCATTTCTACATCCTTCGCTTTTATTCCCCCCTTCCCCGCGCCATTCTAATGAGGAGCCATTGAACTGAGGTTTCTCTTTAGATCCGTGTTTAATACAGAGGCCTCCAGAGCCTTTCATCTACTGCCAGAATCCATCTCTCTTTTATGATAACAGGCACAGACTCACTCACCCCCCCCCCGCCCCTCAACAAACTGATTGCTCTCAGCATGGGGGGAGTTGGGCTCTGGCTAACTTGTAACTCAGTAGGAGTTCACCAATAACAAACACATAAGCACAATGTAGAAAGATAGGAGTGCTACATGGATTGGAAACACTAGATGAACCTCAAAAGGTGATTGAAGGTGTTTTAAGAGCTAAGTGGTGAATTGACATTGACAGTATCTGGACATATTTAGTACAAGAGACACACTTAAAGGAAAATCAGCAGTCATAAATGTTGTGCATGAGCCATCTTTGGAGATTTGGAGTGCATGACGCTGAGCCAAGAGGCCTGAGTGTTAAAAGCTACTCTGACTGCGACACTTGAGCAATGAATGGGGTTTTTGGTAATAAGAACACAATGTAGGGCAGTGGTTCCCAACGACGGGTGCTAGGACCCCTGGGGATACTTGGCCTACCCAGTTAATCTCTTTCCTAGACACTTCAGCTCAAATCCATGGAAGGTCTGGTGAAACAATCCATCAAACGTGGCCTTCATTAGGCAATGAGAAACTTGGGAGAAATTCTATGTTGAAACGTGCTCATTGTAAAGAAAGTATGTCAGTTAATTGATGGGAGACTGAATTTTGTGTTATAGGCCGTTAGCTAGATAGCTTCTCACTTATTTTCGTGTGTGTCTCTGGCTAGACTAAATGTAATGAAAGTGTACATTCTCAAATGTGAGAAGTTTTATTGTACAACTCTATTTAGAAAGTCTAAAATCAGAATATAACAAATATTATTACCAAGTAATGTCACTCCCACAGAATGACACGGTCACTCCCAGAAGGCCTACTACAGCAGTTCTTGTACTGGGCACATATGCATAATAGATGGGGACCAGAATAATTAAGGAGCACTTGAGAAAGCTCCTAAGACCAAACATTTATCAGTCAAACACACAGTTGATCAAACGCCAGTAAAAACAAAACCTGGTTTGTAGTAAAGTAAGAGAAAATGCTTTTTTCATCTGACACATCACCCCCTGGTGGAGGAGGGTGGGTTAAACGTTCTCTTCCACAAATAAATTAATCACTACACTCATGTCAAGTTGGTTTACTTTTATTCCAAAAGTTACTGCCTCCAGACAAGTACAAATCTGAAACAGAGTGAGTGACAAGATGAGGAACAAACAATACCGCAGAAGTATGTGTGTATAAGAGGAAAAAAATGAGACAAACAAATGGTCAAAAAGTAAAAACACAGAAAATTCAAATAAAGCTTGATGTTTGTTTATATACAGGATAAAATAAAAGGAATTATACCAATGTAGTGGTAGTTAGTGACAAAACAAAAGCGACATTAATTTTTAATCCAAAATATTTACTTACATAAAATAATTAGGTAAAACAACCTCACCAATATCACATCCGGGTCATCTGTAATGTTTTGTCATCATAACAACCCCAACTCCTACCTTTAAACACGGCTACCTCTCTAACATAGAAGAGCAGTGAGAAGAACCAGGCCCTGTTCCAGAAACAACCCTTAGGTCAAAACCTACAAGGCCATCCTTCCAAATGGTTTCAAGAAGCCTGGGTTTTGAAAGCTACCAAAACCCTAACCCCTAGTTACAAGTGTAGATCTCAGACAATTTCACAGGTTAAAGCAATACAATACAATTTTACCTTTGATAGACTTGATAGAACGAAGGCATTGCTTAAAATGTACCTATCCATTCCAATCAGATATATGTCTGTGCCTTCAGTAGGGGTGTGGCCTCAAACCCCACCAATGTGACAGTACACTAAAGGCTAAACAATGTTGGCTACCAATCACTGAATACTGACTTGGATAAGGAATGCTCCTTATAGACACGGTATGGTGTCTGGGCCATCGTCTAGGACAGGGCTAATTATTTCCTTCCACTACAGCATGTTTAAGGCTCAGGCATGGAATGATTACAAAGATAGATTTACCTCAGTAGACAAAACATTTAATTCAAACTCATGGACGACAATAATAGTTCATGTCACATTTAAGCTTTGTCTAGCTGCCAGAGTGCTGCTGCTGAGTTGAGTAAGGTCCCAAATGCCACCCCGGTTCCCTATATTGTAAACTAGATTTACCAGGGCCCACAGGAAATAGGGTGCCATTTGGGAGGAACTGGCCAACGTTTCTATAGGATAACTGAATTTAAGACAGTTTTATATTGTGGAGCCTCGCAAGAGGAAACTATTAGAACTCATGGTGTTTATGGGTGAAAACCTTAAAGCTGAAATTCCACACATTTTTATTTCTTTTTCATGACGAGTCTTATCCAAACTAATTTACACGTAGGAAAAAAGGTAAAAACCCCAAGACGTTAAGACGAAGAAAAAAAACATAAAAATACAAATTTAAAAATCTTCCTCGGCGCATGACTAACACATGCTTTTCATTTTTAACAGTTTACTTACACATTTCTGAAACCTTAGAACTTTAGGTCGAAATTTTTAATAAGAAACAAAAACAAAAAGCACAGTTATAAAATCAGCACCGATTCATATATAACTTTATTTCAAATGTCGAGATAGCTATTTCAACACTCTAAATATGCTGGATTTTTG
>JACXGJ010005064.1:10338-41405 GCA_016801105.1 Esox niger
GGGGGGGGGGGGGGGGGGGGGGGGGGATGTCTCAATTGGCACCCCATTCCATATATATATATAGCGCTCTACATCTGGGAGGCACCTCGGGACCAGTCACAGCACCCACAGCGTTGTAGTCAACCACCAAGGAATAGAACCACTGTACCCCTAAACTGTTGGACATGACCAAAGCCTTTGTGGTCTGAATGTTGCGATAAACTATACTAGAGCAGTCGGGGGTTATTTCTACTTGTTTCAGATGAAAGACACTGAACTTGGAGAACTATTGGATGGCCATAGTGATGACCATCAGTGTCACAGCTGACCAACTCAACAACCCACAAACAGAACCACCAGCCGTTGTAGCCCCACATCCACAGACCCAGCAGTCTACCAGCAGTCTAACGGGGAAACTAAAAAGACAGAAACCATCGTGAAGACAATTTCCATCAGCTATTACCACAGCACAGCTACCTGCTAGCTACCTACCTTTCGTACTAACAACCTGTTTTTATAAATTACTACACCACACCGGGTTTCTACTAGCACAGCGAAAGGGTTAGAAGACATTTTAAAACAAAAAAGGGTTCTTAAGTTAGAACACATTCCATGTTCATCTGGAATGAAAAGAAAACATTCTAGAATGATGGGACTTTCGTCAGACTAAATTTCTCAAGGATTCCACTGGGTTTGGAACTGGTATGCCACTCATCTATCTGAGAGGGGAAAGCTTACCCAAGGATTATTACGATTATTTTTATTAATTCAGTCCCCTCTGAGCGAGCAACACTGTGTGTTGTGTGTGTGTGTTAGTCCATGGAATATAAACCAGAGAAAGAAGACTTCTGATCTTCATCTAAACTTCTCCATAAATACAAAATGCCTCTTCTTTACTCTCCGTCTACAAACACAAATTTAAAACATGGACACTCCAAGGACCTGCAGAGAGAAAAGGATTCATTACACATCTGTAAAAGCACTTAAACACACTAGTCATGTCTTCCTCCAGATAACCAAGTAATGTTAACTCTAGCATTGTCTTGCTGAACCATCCTTCAAATAGGAGTGATGACTCAAATACTGGAAGTCTGGAGAACTTTTGAATTAACAACAGAATAGGAACTCCAAATAGGAAAGAGAATGTGTGAACTCCTGGCCTCTGAAGTTTGCATGACTATAAAATAATGCCCTATTATGCACAAATATACAAAATATTTTGAATAGTATACAAACATGCAATTCTATATTAAAGATGTCAGTAACTTACTGATTCGTCCATAATGGAAGCAGGGTCAAAGTAGTCTGGCTTCAGCTCCGATCTCTCTCTGCGGTTCTTGGATGGGGGCTGGGAATAGGAGGTACGAAACATTAACGATCACCACTCAGGATTTTCACAGATCATCACGCAACGGAGTCTGGTAAAAGGTTAGAGGTCTCACCAGGTCAATGTCCATGGTGTCAAAGTCCATGCCCTCGTTGAGGTCATCCATACGACCCTCCGATGACATCATCACATCCTCAACGATGGGCTCCTCATCCTCCTCCATCAGCCCGGTTCCGCGACGGCTGCACACAAACACACTTTAAAGCATTTCAACCTACAAAACATGGACATTTCCAGAAAGATGAAAACATAAACAGCCTCAATTAAGGCTCAATGATTTGATTGTTCTCAAAGAGCGTGTGTTCAAATAAATTGGGGAAGAAAAAAAAAAACACAGGCGCACAAAGAAATGAACAAAATTATAGCTATTAAAGCCCTTTCCAGGTGGCACAGCTAAATATATTTGGCAGGCATGTAATCTGACAGCAAGCCCGTGTACGAGGCAGACTGGCCCCCCCAAAAAACGGTCTGTGTGTGTGTCCATACATGGCGTGCTGCAGGTTGGTTCGGAGCTTGGCGTAATTCAAGGCCCTCTCCTCCTGCTGCCTCTGAGCCAACATCCACGTCACCTGGGTACTACACAAACACAGACAGGCGTTAGCGGAGAGCGGCCACGGAGAGGCGAAGGGAGACGCCAAGCCAACGGACAACACCTACTTGTAGTCAATGGGCGTCTGGTGGAGCTGCGGCGTCTGGGGGAGCGTGTGCGGGTGAGGCTGCTGCTGGGGGTCCGGGGGGAGGGCGTATACCCCCATGTAGCTGTCGTCCCGGGCCCGCTTGGGCTCCCCCCTCACGTCCCCGGGGCCTCTCATCATGGTGGAGGTGAGGTGGGGGGAGGGCATCATCACCGGCGTCTGCATGGTCTGCTGCTGCCACGACACGTCCGCGCTGCTGCTGCTCTCCTCGGCTGGAGGACAGACGCGCTCCGTTAACGCCCGGGCCGACGCCCAACCAACCACCCGCTAAAGCTCTGTGCTGGGAACAGTCCCGAACCCACGCCCTGTAGCGGAACGCCTAACCCACGTGGGTCTGACGGGTCTGACTGGTTTCCCCTGGTGGGTAACGGGCTTGTTTAACCAGCGCTGGACTCAGCCAGGCACAGGGGACAGCAGACAGGGCCGAATGTGGCTGCATCGTGCGCTGCTGCCACTCAACCATTGTAACCCCAGGCCTGGCCTGGCCCCTAACAGAGCAGGAACTATGAAGAATAGGGGGTGAGCAATCAACTGAAGCCCAGCAGTCTGAAACCAACCCAGAGATCCTAGTCGCACATTTGAGATAAGACACTTCAAGGCTTACAGATCTGACAGAGGTGAATGATCAGCCTGTCACAGATAGCCACTGTGGAAAACCAGCCAGTAGGGCTGGTGTCATTTTACCTTTATGATGCAGTCTTTCAAAATCCCCAACAAATTACAAAAATGCCATTGTTGCATTTTGTCCTGCCTGTACACAACATATCATACCGCTTATATTCAATGTAACATCATCTATCTCTAGTAGTCAGATTTCCAGCCCCTGATGCTCTAGCTACCTTCAGGCAGCTTCCTCTTGGTGGCGGCCACGTTAGCAGTGGGTGTGGCAGCTTTAGCCTTCTTGGATCGGACCGAAGACCCCCGGGAAGAGTAGCCCGAGACGACCGACATGGTGTCGTCATCCCCCCCAGCCTGAAGGGAGTTTCTGTAGGAGATGAGAGGCAGCCAGCAGTCCTCCCTCTGGAGAGCCATCTGGAAGGTCATGAACCGCTCTAGATACATGTGGCTGGAAGGGATGACAGAGGGACCGTGTAACACACATTATAAACATATACACACGCCACTGTAAAACAGATTGCACACTGATTTGAGCACTGTCCCTCTGTCCTGAAACCATACATACACCAGTGATCACAGACTGGTAGAACACACGCACAGATCCGCGCACACTTACACAGTCCTTTTGTCCTGCCTCATGAGCTTCGAGGAGAACTCGGAGAGGATGTCTAGGAAGGCCAGGTATACAGGAGGGTTCCCTTCTCCCTGAGGACTGGGCTCCTTAAACGCAAACTCTATTCCATCCCTGGAGGGAGGGAGGGCTGAGGTTATTCCCATGAAGAAAAACCAAGCCCCATGTACAGGACACATCCTGGGAAACTGGATCATAGTGCTGTGTTGTGTGTAATCCCTGGGTTAGCTCAGGGGTGATGACTGAAGCTTGACGCCTCCACAGACCGCGGGGCACAGGGGACGTACTTGTGCAGCATGGCGATGGCGTCTCGTGTCTTCACCTGGTCCAGACCGAAGGTGAGTGAGAAGCGCCTGGCCAGCTCCTTGATGCCACAGAAGGCCGAGGACGAACGGTCGAAGCCCGTCCCCAACTCTGACAACATCTCATTGAACAACTGCAAGGAGAGGAGGGGGAATGGAGAATGAATCCAATCCAACCTAAAGACAAGCTTGACAGATGAATGTTGATAGTATTGCCTATTTCGTGTGCGTGCGTCACCTGTTGGAGACTGAGGATCAAGGTCTTGGCACACTGGATCTTGTCTATCTGCCGGGTCTTAGACATGGTTTCCTTGATGATGTCTCCATAGTCATTATAATACTGCAAAGGAAGACAACACCAGACAAGTCAAGTCTCTTAAGAGTTCTGATCCCCCATTGCAACCTCAAAAACCATTGGATTAGCAGGTCAGAGGGGAAATTCAATAATTGTAATTTCTAAAACAAATTGCAACAAAATAAAGAGACACTGAAAAGGAAGGGACTTGTGGAGACCAAGAAAGTGCAAATGACAATCTCCCATCGCTACCAAGCGTTGCATGGGAATGACTCTGGGATGATGGGATGTCAAGGTGAAATTACAGTCCAGGACGGATCAGGTTTCGGCTAGGTGAAGACAAACAAGCACGCCTCGCCTGTATTAAACCCTTTGAGGATAATTAAACCATATAACATAGACAGTTTATCCACTTAAACTACATCATGTCGGTCCTCACGCAACACAGGAAACAAAACATTGCCGCTATATGTGCCACGTCCTACCAGCTGAGCTCCTGACCGGCAGGGCCCCAGAGAAGGGTCAAGCCAGGAACCGTAAAGGCAGTCTTACCCTCATGTACTGTTTGAAGATGTCAGCCCCAGTGTTCATTTCCACCACGTTGTAGATGATGAGTTTACAGTACGCCGCCAGGAGGTTTCGCCTCTTATGCAGCGCTTCGATCTTCCCTGCCTCATCGTCCTGCTGGCCGTCTACAGAAACATGCAATGGCATTTGGGTTAGCGGCTGAGAATACAGTAGCTGGCAGATAGCCCTATCAGCTGATCAGCGCTAACAGTCAGAGCTAAGCAGATAACAGTGAGATATCTACAAGGAGATGGTAAATCAGATAACATCTTAACGCGCCCTTGGGCCAGACTCATCGGGGGCCAGACAGAAGCGGTTGGATCGGCGTGTACCTGTGCTGCCACTGTCATCGTCCTGGTCTATGAAGACATGGTGCAGAATGAAGGAGAGCAATTCTCTCTGTAGGGAGTCGTCAGGACTGTACACCAGAGGCTCCAGCTGCTCCCGGCCCCCAGATACCATCTGATGACTGAAGATCAGCAACACAT
Source organism: Esox niger (assembly GCA_016801105.1). Taxonomy (NCBI): domain Eukaryota; kingdom Metazoa; phylum Chordata; class Actinopteri; order Esociformes; family Esocidae; genus Esox; species Esox niger. Next base: position 15,301 of record JACXGJ010005064.1, read on the forward strand.
CACACAGGATGGTGAAGGCCTGGAGAGAGAGAACAATTGGGGGGGTTAGCGGGGTCTTTGGCCTGACAGGGTTCTGGGTTTGGAGAAGAACCGGATAACAGACCTGTTCCTTGACGGTGGTGTTGACATTGGTCAGGTAACGCTGACACATCAGACAGAACATCCTCATCTGTTTCCTCAGACTCACCAGGTCCTCCTGTCACCACAGAACAAGGAACAGATCACTCACACCTCACAGACATCACATCGCACCCCCTCCTATCGCAGACATCACATCTCACCCCCCTCCTATCGCGGAACACACACACACACAAACACACACTCTTCGCATACCGTCAAATGCTGATAACAATCCAAAGACCACAACCCATTGACTGGCATCCAAAAGTCCTACCTACCAACAGACCAACCAAAACGCCACATCCCTTGAAAGAGCTTGAGATACCAGCCAGTCACGGGTGGGCATTGCATACCTTTCTGTGGCTGCCCTCAGAGACCTTGGCCAGGTGCCAGAGGATGACGTAGTGAGTACACTGCAGGGCGTGGACCACTATCTGCTCGGGCATGTCCCCATTCTCAATGCCCGTGTTCAGCAGCTTGAAGTTACTGGTGAACAGATCCCACTGAGACAGGTCATGGGCACTGGTTAGAAGAAAAAAAACACCCATCAGTCAGTCACAATAACAGACACACGGGGGGAAAGGAGACGTTGGTGAAACAGGGATACATGTTAGTGTTAGTGAGAGGAGCAGAGATCATGGATGGCAAGGTGGTGTAGAAGAAAAAAACATGAGGAGTAAAGGGGGTTTAACTTAACCAACTGTGTTTGTGCTCCATTCAGAATGTTCGACCTGATGTTCATTGACTTCCAAATGTAAATCGGATTGGCCACACAGCACAGTAAGTATAACTGCATTAGTCATGGACCATTAGTTTAATTGAATTTGATGTCACACTTCCAGACGACTCTAAATAGTGAGAAACTCTTGACCTTCGCACTTAGAATAACCAATGATATTTCCGCCAACGATTTCATTTGTTGGTCTTCTTTTTGATGGACTCGGGGTCATCTTTAGGGGTTATACTGAAGCATTAAGGCCCACTGTGTTCAATAAATAACTATGAACAGGGATGGACAAGTCCAGTGCTCTGAGGCCTGATTAGTATTGCCCCTCGCTAACGCTAACACGGTCCGATAATCACTGAATCGTGATCTTCAGTTTAGGAGGCCATTGATTTCAGCAGATGTGTTTAATAGGGACATAGATTTTTGGGGGGGCTTGTTTACATCAATTTGGCCACCACTTACACATCCCCCTGACACCCCGCAAATGTTGTTCCCCTTGTCCAATCAATTCAAGTTGGTGCTCGGAACTCCAACAACATGTTGGTTTTGTTTAAAACCAACATGTACATTTGCAAATCCTGCACCAAACATAGAATAGTATTCAATGAAATTCCCTTCAAATCCCAATTCTGTCCACTTTCGTAGTAAAACTGAACTGAACACAATCGTGCGACCTACTTGTGGAAGGCTGTGATCCTCTTGAGCGTGGACAGGACCTGGTAGGCATCGTCTTCATCTGGCTCTTCACCCTACAGACACAGCTGTATCAGTCAAACTCAAACATGTACCCTTCCCTAACTGAAGATAGAGAAAGGACCGGATGGTCAGCCTCTCAGGCCTCGACAAACTCATCCATCCTCATATCCTCTTCCAGGAAGTCATCTAAAGCAAAACTGAATTTAAAAAGAATGAATACTATGTCTGCAGTCTGCGCTACTGTAAGTCACTCTGGATGAGAGCATCTGATAGAGGACTTAAATGTCACTAAACAGCACACTAACAACTGTTAGTGCAAGTTGATTTTCATTATTAAGTCAATCGTTTTGTATAAGTATTGCTGGGGTTTGTGTACCAATGTGTGCCATGATTTCCATAAGGTTTTGCTTTCAACAACGGCCTATTGTCCTCTAAAACAGTATAAACAGCTTCCTTCATTAGCACAGGTGTCGAGTCACGCCACCCACTAGCAAAGCACATCTTCATTTACATGAGAAAAGTCAAATATTTTGACACATACTGCCCACACTTCAGCCAGAATTACAATTGTAAAACACCAACCTCTGCAAAAATAATAGACCAACATTTCTTGTTAAACTAAATCGGACTACTTCCAGGAAGTGGTACTGACTATGCTCCTAGGGTGTCTCCAGGGGAACAGACCTTAACCGCCTCAACAAACCAACAGTGGTTTAATGAAAACAGTATAACTCCTGCGTAAATTGTGTTAGTGACCACCACATTAATGTCTCTCCCTATTCCTTCCCTCACCTCCTGTAGGAAGTCTTCCAGCAGTCTGTTGAATTTGTCCACCAGCTCATCCAGCATTTGGGACCTGGCAATGTCCACCCTGTTGAAGATGGTGAACTCCTCGTTGCAGAGAGCATGGTAGGTCTTAGAGCATGCCTCTAGCACCTCTGTGTCCGTGTGCTTCTCCACAATCTCCCTGATCTGACGCAGCAACGCTTCCAAGTGCTGAATGGGGGAGAATAAAGGCTTCAGGTTACGCCATCACGCCTCCCCAATTGGTAATATAGAATTTGTGATTAAGCCCGTGCCTAAAGAAAACACATGCTAAGATGACCGCCTCACCTTCTCCAGACGCCCGGTTGTGTAGATCTCTAGATCAAAGAACTGAGGGAGTTGCAGCAGGTTGGTCACTTTCTCAGCATCTATTGAGTACTGGAAGAGACAGCAACACTCAAACTACAGGCTATTATGGAAACAGAATAAAACCCCTTAACCTACAGAGGAGTAAAACAGCCTAGTGTAAAGGAAACAGGGCAGGGGAAGCACAACAGCATTTGATCCGTCCTCTCAAAACCTGGGTGAGCAAATCCAAAGGCTGCATTAGTGTATGAAACAGTGATTCTTTAAACACGGCATGCATCGGACGACACAATATTCACGCCTTCACTAAAACCACCCCTAATTCAACTGTCTGGCTGAAACTTTAGCAAAGCACCACACAACCAACTCTGCCAATGAACATTGCACACAGCTCATCTTCCGTTAACTAGCCCTGTTGTGCTTTACAGTTTTTTTGCAATCATTATTCTCTAATTACTAGCTGGAACAGGGGCCACAGAGAAAAGCAAGGACAATGTAACACACTGGCAAACAAATGAGTGGTTTATTTTTGAAAGTGCACCTCTACTGACTACACCAGGCTTATTGTGGATATCTCAGAGTTGATAAGCACACCTCAGCGTAATGCTCCACCCATAGACATCCAGGCAACAAACCAACATGCACCAGCACGACACCCACTTTACCGGTTCATAACCGACACATTCTGAAGTCAATTGGTGAAATATTTTTGAAGAAACTTGCGCCCCACACACTCTGCACCGCTGCGGACCGACAGGTAGAAGCAGCGCATGGTTGGCAGGATGGATAAGATGTTTGGGATAATCAAAGCCCATTTAAAGATAAGAACTTGAAATTGAATTTCACGGCTATTAAGCCCACATCTGCGCTTTTCAGAATGTACTAATTATTTTTGGTCACATTCCCTTTTTTCAGGGTGAACAGCAATTAACGCATACTTTCTCATTTAATGACCTACGAGAAAATCAAGCTAATGCATGGCGGTTGCAAAAATAACTGATTTTCTAGAGTGGGTTGAGTGTGTGTGTGTGTGTGTGTGTGTGTGTGTGTGTGTGTGTGTGTGTGTGTGTGTGTGTGTGTGTGTGTGTAGTGACCTACCTTGGCCAGCAGAGGGGGCAGCGCCACAGCAAACAACTCAGTCATCCTGGTCCTGTCGTCTAGCTGGGTCTTCTTCTCCTTTGCCGTCATCACCTGGAGGCAGGAAGAGGGAAAGAGTGTTGGAGGAAAACGCATCATCTTTGTGTGGCTCATTAAAGACTGCCGGGACGCAGCGTACCCTTTTCCCCGTGCCGCGGCCGATGGGCGGATGACATTCGGCAGCTTGGCGGACCGTACACAACATGATCTCTATGAGGGCGGTCTCCTGTCTGTCGGTCAGGGCTACCAACACACACAGCCATGTCAGTTACAGGGTTACACTGGTCAGCGAGTCATTAGGTATAGGGACAGTAGGGCCCTGGAGCCAGGAAGGGTCTGATGGTTAGAGGTTATACCTTCCTCCCCGGGCAGGGGTTCATCCAGTAGCAGGCTGGTCATACACTCCCAGTCCTTAAGGAGCTCCGCTCCACTCTCCCACAGGGAATCCACCAAGTAGGCAGCATGCTCATGGAGCTGGACGGACAAACAGGTTGTGTTCAGTAGGCACTCCAATTTAACAGGAGTAACTAGGGCTAACTCTGCCTCGTCTCGTCCCAGGTAGGAAGCGCTCATTTTTCACCTGGCCTACCCGAGAATCAAACAAACAGCCATTGGGTTACTGGTCAGATGCTGTGACCGGCTCTGTGGGCCTTCCTGTTTTACTGCCCTACTGAGGTGTGAACGGAACGGACGAAAATAAGGAAAACCATGCCAGGTGAGGACATTCTGGTGGACCCGTGATTGAATACTGGTACTTTTAAATAGATCCAATAGGCACATTTTTAAAAAAACAAATCTTCCACTCAGTTTTTCATTATTTTGATATTGTTATGGGTATAAAGGATCGTTTCAAAAAGCGTATTGTTTAGGTAACCAGCTAATTTAATGCAAAACCTGGTATCAATAGGGAAGCAGAAATGTTGATTGTGACAACACTAGTGCGTACCTCACTCTCCAAGAAAAAGAAGACAGTGGTTTTGATGAGGTTGGCGTTGGGGCTTTGTCTGCCTCTCCTCCTGGGGGCTCCCTCCTCTTCAGGCTCCCGCGTACTGAACAGTCTGAAGAGGGCGGAAGAATCATAATAAAATAACACACAGGAATTGAAGTGCAAACTCAGTAAATCAAAGTACTCCTAATGTTATACATGAGCCAGGCATAAGAGACACCTTTAAAGTACTCTCTACGTAGAATGATGGACCGACAGGCAGATAAGGAAATGAAAGAAGATCATGGGATAAAACTGTTATAAATAAACAATCTTCAAGCCTACTTTTTAAAGAGGAACTCCCCAGCTGCTATGGCGACCGGTCTGTGGGCGGAGTAGACCAGGTGATAGACACTCTCACAGTCCTCCGGGCTCAACACCTCGTCTGTACTACTGTAATACACACACACACAAACACACAATAAGAACTGATACAATCCCTGTACTCTGTACGGACCGGTTCAAATCCACAGCGACAGCTGAATGTTAGATCCTTACTGTAGCACGAGAGTGAGCAGTTTTATTGCTTGTACCGCCACGTCATACTCCTTATCCAGAGTCATGGACACGATGCGGTCCTGTGGAAATCAACAGGATGGATTAAAACTTCCTCCTGAACCATTGAGGATGTGCAGTATAAATGTGAACACCAGGTGGCGCTCTGACCTTGAATCGGCTGGTGAAGAGCTCCAGCCTGGTGTTGAGTTCTCTGTTGTAGTACAGACCCTGCAGCGCTGTCAGACACTTCAGACGTACCTCACCTTGCTGCAAGCAAACACACATTAGGATGACAAAAACACACCGGGGCAAGAAAACACACCTGACTAAACTGAAAGCAGCGTAACGAACAGCGTGCACAAACACACCGAACACAACTACAGCCCACTGTCTGACTTAAACACACGCGGTCAGATCCCTCACCTTGTCGTGCATTGTCCAGCCCACGTATTTCAGGTAGCTGTCGTTGAGGAAGGCGTCGCTGTACAGTTTCATCCACATCCCAATCTCCTCTATACAAATAGCTCTAATCTCCGCTATGGCATCGCTGCAACACAACACAGACGCCTTTACCACCATCAACCCAGGCACCGTCACCATGCTATGGCATGGAGAAACGGGCAGCCATGCGGTATGATCATTATTATAATGGAAACGGGGCACATACCGATATCGGTGTACAAACACACCCTTGAATATGGCGTTCATCATGTTTTCAATTTCGTCCTGATTTTCCTGGAGCTGAAAGGACGACAAGAAACCAATAAGGAAACGACAGGGATCATTGTGGTACCGTAACATATTCAACAGCCAGCTAGAAGAATTGTTAAGTCACGGAGGAGTAGAACAGGCAGCGCTCCACGTTCTTCTGGTGTGGCTGTAGTAGCAGGAGCCAGCAGATGGAAGCCCAGTGGGACATGGTTATGTAAGCCAGGAATGGCACAGATGCCAGCTGCACCACAGAGGACAGAGGAGAATACCTCCACCCCCGTTCCTGGACTGGGCCATATCTGCATGCAAGTAAGGACCGGCGGCCTCCTCTGAAAGGCTTTTAACGTCAATCGCCAAGCGAACATTTATCCTGGTCTGGTCTATTACCAACCCATCCTAGTTAACTATGCCCTCACCTCTTTGCGTTTCTGCAGCAGTAGCTCTAGCCGGTCGTTGGCTCTCTTGGCCACCATCTTGTTCCTCTCCGTCTCGTATTGCCGCTGGGTGTTGTCCATGTTGATACTCAGGTTCAGCGCCACATTCACCAGGGCCGTCATCAGCTTCATTGCTACACACACACACACACACACACACACACACACACACACACACTTAATCACTGGAAACCACCACACACACATGCTGCCGCTCAGCCTGTTGGGTCTGTCCATTACCTGCCAGGGTGCTGGTGTGCCGGAAGGCTCGGACCTGCGAGTCGGACAGCCCGGTGAGCAGAGATATCACTGTGTCCATGAGGTACTCGTCGTAGATGATGCTGTACTGACACTGCCTCACCAACACAGCGATGAACTCACAGAAACTACCCTTAAACTTTTTCCACAGTGGTCCTGCCATGGTGAGAGGGTAGTCACCACTGTCCTGCAGAGGGGAAAGATCCGGTCACTCCGGCACGGAACTCAAAACAAGAAAGGTTCTATGGAGACTGGCACACAGCAGGTGACGGGCAAATATTATACACAGGCGGTAAACCTCCTATGACTCACACACCACCTACCTCGTCAAACTCCTCCGTCATCCTCCGGATGATCTCGGAGTTCTGCATGTTCCTGAACATCTCTCCACTGACCACTCCTTTACAGCCTGAACACTGGATGAAGAAGTTGATGAGGTCCAGCAGAGCTGTGTCCCGGTCAGCTTTGTACGACTCTATCCAGTCATCCACCACGGACTGGAATCAGGAGAAACAAGAAACAGATCAGAATTACCTATAACACCCAGACATGGTGGTTCAACTATTCCTGTGGAACAGGTCAATAAAACAAACAACGTCTAATAAAACATCAGCCTGCTAAAGAAAAGCCCAAGTCAGTGCAGTGGGCTGTAAATTAAGGCGCGCCAATATGGAAATGGCAGGCCACATTTGATGTCGGCAAATATGCATTTTTAAATGAGGAGCCCATGGTTTTCAGCAAATGTTTCCATGACTGATCAAAACAGCCAGTCTTAACTCCCTCTAGCCCATCTGCAACAAGGGAGAAATATGCATGTACGGTCAAATATTAAATTAATTAATTGATTGCAATACATACAGTGATTTGAAAAACTACATATTTAAAAATACACCTATTTTAGCTAAATTCTAACCATATTCATTGATAAAGTAGCCCGATTTGACAAAGCACAATTAATTTTACTTTGAAACCATTCACGCAATTAAAATAAATGAAAATGTAATTTTGTTATGTATATTCCTACTTTTACCATTACAAAAAGGATAAACATTAAAATCACACACACCAAAATAGTTCAAAGTCTTTGAACAGTACCTTCTGGGTCTAGCCTTCATTAAAGGTCAGAAACTTAGTTAGGTTATAATCAAATGGGTGTGTGGCAAACTGCTAAAATGTATGTCAGTGTCTTAGTCACCTATCTGAAAGAGACTAATTCCTGACCTACATAGGTGAGGAAGGAAAAAGCCTCTCCCTCTCAAAAAAGTATATAGACCCTACTGACGTTTGCCAGACAAGCCCTAAAGACCAAACCTGGAAAGACCAAAACAACTGGAAAAATTAGCTTTGGACAGATGAGTCAATCTGTTTGGCCTAAATGCCAGACGCCACGATAGCTTCAAAAAAGAAAAGAAAATCCCTTTGTATAGAAGAACGTCATATCAACTGAAACCATGAAGGCAGTGGCATTATGGTTTGGGGCTGCTTTGCTACTTCAGGGCCTGCCCAACTTACCACCCAGTTATATCTAATAGAACCTTATTAGCAGTTACTGTATAAACATTGTATTGTGGTCTCCCTGGCAACACCAAGCTTAAATAAAATTAACATATTTTTTGTTTTACATAACTACTACAATTATACTAGAGTCCACGTCAGCATTTGAGACAATGACACCGCTTTAAAAATGCCAAAAATCTTGAAAGCACTTCATTGGAACCTTTCACCGAGAGTCTGTAATGAAATGCTTATACAAGCCATAGTGTTTATGCTTATACAGGCCATTTGTTCAAATATCAATTAAAAAAGGTTATATATATTTAACCTTCAAACAAAAATGAATTCTGAAAATACGAATGCATGGAATGGTTTGTCATAAACATTCAAACTTATCTAACAAGCTGACTAATGTTATCAGCATCATGAACATATCCTGAATTATAGATCAAAACCAGCTCTTCGGAGACCATAAAAGTGCTCAAAAGTAATGTCATTGACTTTGGCATCGAACCAGACTGTCCAGTGTAAAAGGTAGCACAGATGGGTTCAAATGAACTACCTTGGTGTCTAGACTGTTTAATACACTACCATACTGATGTTAACTAAGTGATGCTTTGATCAAGTTGACTTCACTTAATGAGAAGTGCTGGCTGTGGTAAGTTACTGACGGTCATACCACTATGCCTGCTGTCACACTGTGCTGAATACGGTTCAATGAGCAGTCCAGACCGCCCTGTTTAGGCAACCGCTGAACATTTCCACAACCACTGGAAATGTGCAGTCGGGTCGGTTCATTCTACATACTATTAGCACAGGATGCTGGTTTGAAGAGGAAAGCTTATAACATGGCATTAAAGGGAGTGAATTGAACAGCATTAAACAAATAAGTTGTGTTTGACGCCATTGAATTAATTTGTCTCAGACCTTAGTACTACTTTATCCTCTCCAATTAACATGGCACAAGCCACCTATGGAATTGAAACCAATATAAACATGTGTGAAAGACAATTGTGTGCCAATACTATGGGCTGACCAATGTGTAGTTTGGGCTTTAGCTGTAAAACATTTCAAATAAATATATAGAAGCACACAAATACTGACCTGCATGGCGCTTTTGCCCATCTTGACAACCTCAAACAGCATCATGTTCTCCATACCGTTCTCCTGGTGGTGACCGTTCATCCTCCCTGCATCCCCCACTCCCTTCCCCCCTTTACCCCTCTCTCCCACCGCCTTCTTCCCCTTCTTCCCACCCTGCAACAGAAAGAGAGACATGTGGAGGAGGTGAGAAAGACAGGCGAGGGAGAGAAATAAATTAATCACAGATAGAGAAGACAGGAAATGGTGAGAGTAGTTAACAATACTAGAAAACATTGATGTTATGGTGCTGACCAACTTGGTCTTAGCAGGAATGATTTACTGTGTAGAAAGTCATTGGAAGGGGTTATGGTTCGGTACATAGACAGGACATAGTTAAGCCTTGTTGTACCTTTCCTTTCGTTGGGTTAATACTGACATCAGGACCCTCAGAGAAGTCTGTGTCTGAGGAGAAACGGGTGTCCGAATCCCTGTGGACGAACACACAGACTGGTTAGGAACAGCCAGCTGCCTGTCTGTTGTCAGAGCACATGGGAAGAGGACTGCAAGTGCCTCGTTCCACAAGCCAGTGGGATGAATAGAGGGGCAAACTGAAATAGAAGAGATTCAGCAACTCCCACAGGACGATGGAATTACATGTACACTGATTTATTGACAATGGTTAAATCGACACTTTGTAGCAGTGTCTTCTTCACACGTCACAGGCCAATCAGCGGACCAGGGACTCCAGGGAGGTAGTTAACTGACCAATAAAGAGTATTTGATTATCCCACTGACACACACACACCCACTCGGGCACATATCGCACACACAGACATACACAAAATGACAGATCCCACAGACAAGCTCACAAGCACTTGTTTTACTTATTAGAACACCAAACACAAATTAAAAAAGCTATTTCTAAAAGTGGGGAACGGCTACATTTCCTGACTAGTGGTAATTTATCATGGGTTACTACACAAAAACATCTGGCCCTCACAGTAACAAGCACACATCTCACAGACACACACACAATGACACACCCCACCACACTGCCTCTCACATTAAAAGGGAGGTTGCCACTTACTGAGGGTAGTGGAACTCTGACGGTAACTCTGGTGGTGCTATCATTTCTCTAACATCTCTGATCCAACTCAAATAAGAACAGACTTCAGATCCTCAGTGTCCACAAATCAGTGGAATTGTATCATACGACCTGGAGGACAAAAGACAGGAGGAGAAAAATGCACAAGGTTATATCAAGAGGAGAGGAGCTGCAGAGTTGCATGACACCCTGGAACTTAACTACTGATATACACACATTACATTCTCCGCAACAGGACTTATTATCAGTGGCTTTAGACAGCAGAAAAAATATGAAATACTGCTTCCACATGGTAACAGGGGGCAAGCGCTGTCCCCCCTGACACGATCAACTGTGAGCCGATTGGCTTGCTATCAAGACCGGTTTCTAAGGAACGTCACCCGAGGCTGGACAGAGGAACTTCCCCAAGACCATATAAGGGAATGTCAAATCCACCCTAGGGTGGAGGTTCCAACCAATCAGAATGTAATAACAACACTAGTGGAAGTCAACAAAGCTTAACATCAGCAGGGAGCAAAGAGAGTGGATACTTGGACATCAGTGACAAATTGTTTAAAATATAGAAATTATTGGACAGTTTTAAAGCAATTTTAAACCGTAGCAAAGTACAGGTGTGTTGCAAAACAGGAGGCTAATGTAACTACACACACTGTAAGACTGTCCAGAGTGTATAGTCTGTGGTGGAACAGGAAAAATCTGTACTAAAGACTTACTGTACTGATTAAGTACAGTAGGTGTTTCATTTGAGAAATTATGTGCAAAAGGTGAAGAAGCAATGCACTGGGCGTACAACAAAACCGCTCATGTCTGTTTAACCAAAGTATATTCGTAGATTGCAAGTTTCATAAATGGCTTCAGGAAATCCCTTTATCTCGACAAATGCAATGCAAAAGTAACTACAGTACTGCCCGTGGCTGAAGCCGTAGAGCATCAAAACACGGGAGTGCCACAAACCAGTAAGAAACTGGCAATGCCAAATATGTGGATTTAATATACCCATGCAATGTGCTTGAATTAAAAGGGCACTGGACTCATTTCAAATCTCACACATGGGACTCATGCTAAAAGTGATGGAAATAGGGATAAAACAGCTAGCTACATGCTACAACAACCGCATTAGCTAGCTACATCCTGAGTTTCTTATTGCATAACCGGAGACACTTACGAGACTATTCGCGCTGGCTGGTTGACTACGGGAAGCATTGATGATTGGAACTAAAAAGTGGCGCCAAACCAGGGTGCCAGTGCAACACAATGCGAGTTAAAAACGACATTCGCGATAGCTGCTAAAATCGAAATAGCAGACGGGGAGCATCCTGAACCAGGCTACGGTTGGCTATATAGTATGACAGCGTAGATGCTTGGTTCAACTCATCTTCTATAGGTATGCTCAGTGACCGCCACTGTCAAGACCTGACACCGGTATGTGTTGGCAATGGGTGTTCCGGACAGGCTTTTCCCAAAGAGTTAGCCAGCTAACTAAGCTAGCCAGCTAAACATCAGCTGTCATCACAACGTCACTATTTTCGTAATGGAAATATAAAAATTATGTTGTAGCTACTGAAAATAAACAAGTTTAAGTTGTATCCGTCAACTAGTATAACTGACTTTTCTATAAGCTAGCTAACGATACAAACAAGGCTCACTACGGAAAATATCTCCATCTTGACTGGGTAGTTAGCTCGTTAGCTTAGCATAGATACCGCTTACAATTCTCCATCTTGCTAGCCTAACTAACGGTGGATGCCTAGCTTCGCAGGCTAGTTCCTAACCCCCTGGCTACAATCGAACGTCTACAATCTTAAACAAAACCGTGTATATTTAGTTAGCGCAAGCTAGCTAGGTAACTAATACGACACGGCACTGAAAGTTCGTTAATATATCTAACTAAGCTACCTTGTGTATGAAACACACTTGTTGTTGAGCAACCATAAAACCATTTACATAAAAACATCTCGTCCTTGCGTCCTCCATCTTGCCTCGGGAGTTCCGATAATAAACTCATCGGCGGAAAAACATTTCGTGGCTGTAAACAACCACTTTGATACATTGTACTCTACCTAACAAATTATGTTTCAATTGAGCGGGTCTACTTTACGGCACGTAATACAAAGATTCGCGATAAACTATGCAAAAAGTAACCAACACACAACCAGCGCGGCTAATGTTAACTTAACGTACGACTTTCCGTAGCAAGCTAGCTTACTAGCCTCCGCACTTTTAGCTAGCTAGCCTAAGATAGCTGGGTATCTAGCATCAAAAGCTAGCTACCAACAAAATAGCTACAAACCAACTAACTTCGAGATTCCACTCCGCCATTTTAATACTTACCCCGTTATTCAATCTATTTCCAAACGAGTCACTACTTTGTGTCGTTGTTGGTTTTTATATTGATATTACCAAGATTTCGCTGCAATTCCGCAAATGAGTTTGAAACTGGCGGTCAGAGGCGGTTTTGGACGCTCTCTCACCCCGCCACTTGCTCCGTAGTAGGGTTTGTTGTTTCGATGATGAGGGGGGAGGAAAACTCCTGGTGCACAGCTGCCTCCTAGTGGCCAGATGGAATAGGTCCGATACCTTGTAACCGTGAGTGATCTGACATCTAGCGGTTGTTTACGAGGTGTGCAGCTGCCAGTAAATTCAAGACAGATGGGTAATATGAGATGATTCGTGCAATAAACGTCAGGTACATATTTGGGGACTTTTTTCCCCACCCATCTGATGTTTCTAATATTGGTGTGTCCGTTGTGATAAGACACAGGACACATTAGACTGCTGCAATGTGCCCAGAGGGTAGTAATCATCAATCTACATTCCAGTATGTAGTATGACAGCGTAGATGGTTAGTGTTGAACCTGACCTTCAAAGAGAACTCCAGTGGATCTTCATCTAACAGTTAGTAGTAAACAGAAGTGCAGAAAAAAGGTGTTGAAACATTAGTATTTATTTATATCTTGGTCAGGGCAGGAATTGCAAGAAAGTGCAGACATATTTGAAAAGGATAACATTTGGATGTGATTTCCATAAATATAATATTGAATTATATTAGTCACTCAAACCAAAATTAAAGAATTGCAATGAATTTATTCACAAAGAGTACACATAATGAATCATAACAGTGAATCCAAATCATACAATGTAGTTGGCAACAGGAACATCAGTTTGGAAAGAAACTAAAAACACCAGATTTTCAAACCAATGGAAAAAGCCCAGTCAAAAATGTCACGATTTTTACACACACACACACACACACACACACACACACACACACACACACACACACACACACACACACACACACACACACACACACACACACACACACACACACACACACAAAAAATGGAAAGCCTGAATAAAATTACACACCCACAATATCTAAATGAGAAGGCACTATTCATATTTGATAGCTGCAACAATGGTACATAAGTTACAGTACAGAGAAAGTTGCCTGACTGGTCACACCACACCCATGCGCCACACCCACTTGCGTATTTTTCTCCACAATGAATGTACTGTACATCTGATAAAACAGCAGACCCACTGCCAATTGGATACTGTAGTATGCACATCCTTAAAAAGGAAGTCTTGATTATTATCTTTATAACAAGTCGTTGAAAAATAAAACTCCACTTATATTTATACAATAAATCTCTATGTACATTTCGTAGTAGGTGTGCAATTGATAAAATCATTACGAAGCTAAAGCAGCATTGCCATTTAAATTGTTTCATCCTCCCAGACTGCATTCCTTAAGCATCTGAGACTATCAATTTGAATAAAGTCTTGGTTCAGATGCCCCTCTGTTTATATAATTATATTCAATCTGGTCTAAAAGGACATTCAAAGAGGATACTTTTACACAGACAGCTGTATTCTGATATGTTACCTCTAAATGGTTTTTCCGAACCATTAGGTCAGATCTTTTCACATCAGATGTTTTTCAGAGCAGATCTGATTTGTGATCAAACAGATCAGAATAAAGTTACATGTGTAAACACAGCCATAGTGTCTCACCACAGAAAAGTTTAAAAATCATAATCGGTCAGCTAAAGGGGACATGATATTTCCTGAGAAGCGTTGATTTCACATTAGGAGATGTAGGTCTTGATCTTCTGAGTAATGACCACACAGCAGATGGGACACTTGTCCAGGGCCTCGGAACACTGCTTGCAGACAACCAGGTGACCACAAGGGATAAACACAATGCCAATGTCTCTGTCCATACACACTTTGCACTGTTTCTCCCTCTGCAGCTTCCGTAGCTTCTCTAGTGGATCTTCATCTAAAATGGGAAAACATCCGCTGATAACCAAAATTTACTTTTGTTGGTCAGTATTTTCACTACTTTATTGTGCAAGGTTATCTGGTAGCCAAAACTCATATGCCTAGTGTGAACAGCAAAGGGATTCAATTATGATTGGAATATGCATTCTATAGATGGATGAGGTAGGTTGCACTTCAAAACTTTGTATCTCTATTCCGGGAAATTATTCGACACAGACAGTAAACCTTGATACCAGTTTTGATAAAGCAGAGCCATGATCTAAAAATACTAGCTGGAGTTGCTAAGCATGTCCCTTTCTTGGGAAAACATACCATGAGTCTCTTGTGTCTCTGCATTGCTTCCAGGCCTGCTGAAGCAGTCTTCTAGCAGAGCCTCCAGGGTCGAGTAACATGCTTCGCTCTTGCTCATCTTCTCTAGTATTGTCCTTTTTACTAGGGCAGGCTCCAGACCCATCTCTACTGCTTTCTGGGCCATGGCTGACTGCATAACATCTGCACACAGGGAAGAGAACAAGCATGAAGTTGTCTTATAACGTATATGCAATGTGTTTGAATATTTTTGGGATATTGAAATCATTGCCAATCTTTTAAATATAGATTGTTTATAGTATGTTCATGTAACATGAAAATCATTTGTCACCTGTCTCATGACCTGAACATCCATTTAAGAGATTTGTAGCCTGAAAAATGAATAACAGGATAGACATTTATGCTGTAGAAGTAATGCTGGGTTTGATGCAGTAAAACTTTCAATGTTAGAAATGTAACCTTTTATCTACTTTTGCAGAGTTAGATAAACAATGGTAATTATCTCGTCTATGTTTCTGAGTCCATTATGAAGAACATTTCCTCAAACTGCACACAGGTATCCATGATTTCATCTGAATGTGAGGAAGTAAACAAAGGGCCCTGAGGAAGTAAAAAATCCTTTACTGTCGGTCTGCAGCTTCAGGTATTTGAGGTCAGAGTAATAGGACTTACAGCGTTGTTCCTTCCAGTTCCTTGTAGCTGAACATTGTTGACAAATTCTTGGCCTTTCTCTGCCAGCAGGTATCTGCACCTGGTTACCCAAAGATACACCGTTAGTGACGAGGAGCAGAAGAAACGGGCACATACGGTTGTGGTTTGGTTCTTTTGTTTTTGCACTTTCTACTGAGCATGTGTGTGTGAGGGAGTGAGCGATCGATGTGTGCTTACCCTGGGTAGTGTTTGGCATGCTCCTCCCAGGGATCCTCACCTAACTGCCAGCCCTTCAGACCCCCCCCACAACTGAAACACGTCACATGGTCTGCAACTCCTGCAACCAACCCAGGCACACGCTGGTTAAGAGATTGCTTCACATTCCGGTTCCCTATATGACTGTCTGGATATATCACTATTTAATGACTGGTAACAATAATGCCTGAGTTCAATTGAACTGTACTTATTCTTGTCACACCCAAAGCTTTTTCCGGCTTACCTGTTTTGTAAAAGCCCGCTCTGGCAAGCTTTTCGTGGTCAATGGGGTGCTGGATTCCTGCAAAGCTGCTCAGCCTCACTTCAAAGCCCCGCATGTCTACCTGAAAAGCCAGGTTTGTCCTGGCTTCCCCTGCTCTCCCCTCCTGAGAGGGGACATTGCCCACATCATGACCCAGGATGAAGAAACAGTTGGGGAAGTGTTTGCTGTGTTCGCTCCATGCGGTGTCGCCAATCTCCCAGCCACCCAGCATCCCTCCACAGCAGAAGCACTTCACCCGGTCACTCTCCCCCAGATAGAACAGCCCCGCCTGGGCCAGCTCCCTGGGCTGGACCGGAGATGTGGACGGCCATGAGCCAAACGTGTTGAACCGACAGTCTTCACTGGCCATGTGAGGAGCGATGGGGTAGGTGGTTTCATCCACCACCTCTCCCGTCCTGAGGCGGAACTCCATGTCCTCCGTGTTTTCGTCGTAGGGGGGTTCATTAATCAGCGGGGCACACTGGAGATAGTTAACCCGCGAACGGTGGGTGCAGCTCAGGAACTTGCACGCGGGGGAGACCTGAAAATTACAGGGATGGTATGATCATTTGGCGACAGCTCAAACAACGACCAAAAGACAGATGCAGCCTTTTTCAATCGTCCTCCTCCCTGTCCTCCTCCTCACCTCTGCATGTCTCTCCACAGGGGCATCCTCCCCACACCAGTTCTCCACCGTCTTGTGGCAGCTGAAGCAGCACACCCGGTCTGCCTGGCCGGTGAAATAGAACCCAGCACGGGCCAGCCTCTCTGCTGACACCTGCTGTGCAAGGGGAGAGCCACGGAACGAGTTGAGACGTACATCCATGGAGGACCAGTCCACGGCGTGGTCCGACTCCAGGTCGCTGCTTCTCCTGAGGCCTGACATCACAGAGACAAAGCTGGGCTGCCTGGGGTGGTTGAGCTGGGAGAGAAATTAGTCCTGGGGAGAAAAAAAATATATAAATATAAAAAATTATAATAATAATAATAATAATATAGTATTTCTGGAGATATGAGGTATTGTACAGGCTCTACGTAAATACATGAGAATGTTTGAATGTAGAGTTTTTATATTTATTAAAGTGGCAGTAGATGGATATTGCCTATCGATATTGGAACACTGTGCCTTTAAGGGAGGATAGCATGTCCAATCACATGAAGGCGTTAGCTTGGACATGTGAGGGAGAAGAGGGAAACAGTTTCTGGAATCTGTTATAATACTTCCAAGGCAACTCAGCTTCACAAAGGAACATGTTGCATAGCACATAGCAGACACATAACCATACATACACAGAGGGAGAGAAATTTACACAGTGGGCACAAGATGTGTAAGAAGTACAAAAGTTTTGCGAGGTATCTCATTTAGAGTTAATGACCAGGCTCCCTTGATTGGTCATTTATGTCTTGATTAGAAACTTAAACTGGTGAACTCAGCCAAACCCAGCAAAGTACTTTGTACTTTTTACACCCAGAGGGCACTCACAATGACACACACACACACACACACACACACACACACACACACACACACACACCTAATATGCCTACTTTCTAGGTTCACTCAATCAATCGCTACCCCACATTCTCCAACTGGCAGGACCTGTTCTCAGAACAATCAGATAAACTTTGATCACATTGAGCTGCATTTTACCAATCGTGTATGATGAAATACCCTTGCTGTTACTGATAGCAACAGTAATGTAATCAACTTCATACAGTGGCCGCTTGTTTTGTTGCTAGATATAATAGCTATAGCAGAAACAGGTGAGCATCCAGGCTACAAACCAAATAATTTGACTGAAATAGATTTTGTCTATTATTATGAGCTACTGAACAACCAATACCAGTATTGGCTATGCTTGTTATAGACCCAGGCCCATTTATTCCATATGCAAGCTGTCTCCATTGCCAAAACCATCAGCCTGGTGTGAGTCAAGAAAAATATAGTTATACTTGAGGTCACACTAAAATGTGAACCAAACAAGTACACTGGTAAACGAGATGATGTCCAAGTGAAGGTTTGCTCTGCAACATGTGACCGGAAAATGATGTCATCATAAACATGTCGCAATCTGAGGACCATCTATTCCTGACAAGAGCGGACCAAGATGTTGATTCTAATGCACCAAATGGATGATTGGATGGAAGATATAGATGGACGTGATGTGGTACTGAATGGAATGGTTTATAATATAATCATACATGTGTTGTACACATGCATGATTACATAAGACATAATCATACAAGTGTACAACACCTGTCTGCCAAAAGGTAAAACCCCATGTCACTAGAGGCAGCTTCAGTCGTTCCGTTGGTTCAAACTCCACTCACTAAATGTTTCCAGTTAATGGCAACGTTAAACTGACCGCCCGCATCAATTCTGGAAAGTTCCCTAACTCTCTTGTGTGTGTCTGTGGGAGGACAAAAGCCCCAAAACACAGTTCGACACCCATAGTAATGTAGCTACTGCTGGGACTGTCCCGTTTGACAGCAGGCAGAGGCACAGTAGACCAGCAGCAGTAGATATGTGTAGCTAACAACAATACTCCGCAGGGCATGGCCCGGGACATGGCCCCGAAACATATCTTGACTCCGTGAGCAGTCTCGGAACCAAATTGTATACGCGTGTTATAGTAATTTATGTAAAATATATTTTAAAAATAAAACGCAAACGTTATCCAGTTATGCACTTTAATCTGTTGCCATTATTGAACAGGTTCGCCTTACTAGCCAATAGTAGACTGCGACCTACAACAATGTCAAGCATAACGTATAAAAAAGACACCAAATACACATACCTTAAAAAGCTTAGATGTCACCTAATGCCCCTGGGGTCTTGAATGGTACCTGTGTCCTTTCCGATCGAAATGGTTTAGAATTACTTTCACCAGACTATTTAACCCGAGTTTCGGGAAGTAAATTCTGCGATGGTGAATTCCTGCGCAACACGTAAGGCGCAGCCCACCTGACCTCCATACCGGAAACAGACGACACAGATCCGTGCTAATCCCCGCATATCAGAAACACAGACTCTTCAAATTTCGCATAAAACCATACTGTATAGTATGACAGATTAAGAATAGTATGTCCAAACCCATAAAGTAATTAGGAAATATTACGTCAAATGTTTCTGGAGGGTGTACAATTTGAAAAAAATTCAATGAAAATTCAGATTTTGCATCTCAAATTTTTTTGTTCTGCAGTTCGGCTTGGACTAATACATTTATAAGTATATATAGGACTAAAAATCAAGGTACACGGAAAATATCTATTACAATGAAATGAAACTATAGGGGAGAGTATGGTAAGAGTTTACTGAAGTTGTCCTCTAGAAAAAGGGAAATAAGCAGTGGTGTAGTAGTGCCCGGAAACGTGGGTATACACTAATTTTGTCATTTCCCCACAAAGACTCCTTCAACAATGGAAATATGCCCTTGTGTGACAAATTATATGATAAAACCATGACATGTAATATGAAGCCCCTAAAATGACAAATCTTAATCAGCAAGTGTGAGTCAATTGTTTCCTGACACACCTGGGGGCAAACAATCCATCTTTTGGTCTATTTGATCTATCCCTTCACCAGTACACTGACTCTGTTGATTAGGTAGACAATGTATAATATCAACAGCTTTTCTCTGCTCAACGAGTCATGAGATAAATCTGACATATCCAACTAGTTAACAGATCAAATATTCACATCCCTGTGATCACCCAGATGATGGTTAGCTATAAAGTAATCAACAGTTTAATGTAAAAGTATCAGTTTTGCTAATGATAATTGCATCGGTGTTTGGCATCGGTGTTAGTTACTTGGTGTTTGGAAATGAAGGGCCTAATTTGCCACAGCAACACTGACACAATGACAAATAAGTCATTCATGAGAAGACAACATATGGCACCTTTATTCATAACTACCTTCTAATTAATTAATAATTTGATTGTTAATCATACTATTTTAATAAATAATGTGTCAGACAGTTATTCATGCAATGGTATCCAAAATCATGATCCTACTAAACAGCTACTTCAATTACGGTACATTCATTTGAAATAAATTATTTCATTGAACACCTATTTGGAAGTTGAAAACCAACATTTTAGCAATTTGTCAACAATTATTAAATGATTGATAAGTTTCGATTATATATGTAGCCAGAAACATAATCAGAAAGTAGCAACTACTACAATGGATTATACTACAATAGAGAATACTACCACAGAGAATACTACAGACCAGGTATTGCAAAACAGTACAAAGTTCTACCAAAACAGTCAAACTCATGCGTGAGTGTGGATGAGAAAGTAAGCGTGTGATTGAGTGAGTGTGTTTGTGTGTGTGTCTGTGAGAGATGGAGTGTATTGAATGATAGTGTGTGTGTGTGTGTGTGTGAGAAGGAGTGTGTTTTAATGATAGTGTGTGTGTGTGTGTGTGTGTGTGTGTGTGAGAGAGAGAGAGGGAGTGTATTGAATCGGAGTGTGTGTGTGTGTGTGTGTGTGTGTGTGTGTGAGAGAGAGGGAGGGAGTGCATTGAATGACAGTGGTTGTCCTGTGGCCTACATTGCAGAGATCTCTTTAGCTACGGATGCCTTTACACACAACTAACTTTTCAAAAATTGTGGCATTTAGACATTGTCAATGGAACCAGTTTATCAGTCCAGCAAAGTAAAATAAATGCTCTGCTGGAGCTGAGGATGGGATGAGTGTGTTAAACCTCACAAAAATGTGCTTGATTTGGGGACACTGCTCCAAAGATGCTAAGATAACTTCCTCTTTGAGTAAGGATCGATTTTCTGTTCTGATATAAGTCTGGGCAAATTACTGAGTAGGTACCAATCAGAGGCAGCATTGTTATGTCATCATGTAGAAGTAGAAGTATTGCCCAGTATTTTTAAGCAACAAAATACAAAACACTAAAGTATTTGAATATTTTTTTTTTTTCATGAACCCTACCAAATACAAATGAGAAAATCCTATTTTGTATTTAAAATATGTATTTGAAATACAAGTATCATAAATACCGCCCATCCATGTCTAACACTATGTAGATACTTTGGAAACCAAGTGTTAGAACTGCCCTAACCTACCCAGTTTTTTGTACGTTAACCAGAGGTTTTTGGACTTTACAGTACATTATTTCCTAATACTTCACTGTCTATAGGTCTGGCCAATAATTGGTGTTTATGAAAAATGAAAAGCATACAATATACTCAGTAATTTACAGTAAAAATGCTAATGAGATGACCAATTTGCACCACAACAAGATTGCAATATTGTATTAAAATAACAAGCTAAGTATGATCCACTCTTGGCCATATGAAAGCTGAAAGGTTTTTCAATACATAATGTATTTCAAGAGTGTAACAAAATGTTTCGAGTGTAAAAAAATAAATGTATATTCTGGCAGTCAAAAATATTTGACAAAAGAGAAGTAACATCAGAGAAATTTCATACATTGGTCTAGGGTAAATTATTTATTTATTAGTCGTTTATAAAATGTTGCGTTTGTAATTATTCTCATTCAACTGACTTTTGTATGCTACTTTTGCATGCTTTATCTAGTACAAAAAGTATATATATTGTATATACATGCACTGCAGTACATGATACGTACTTGATACGCATCAGTAAGACAGTATACGCTATGCCCACTGACAAAAAAGTGGGCATATGCCGTATACTTGCTTATACCCTCCACTTCACCACAGGAAAAGAGACAACAATTAAATGTATACATCTAAACCTGTCAGGTGAAATGACAAGTATGCACATTTGGCAGAGGGCCTTGAACATTTGATTGCTAAAATACAAAGGTCCTGTGGCCCAAATTGCAGTGACACTGACAGGGGGGGACAACCGGTAACGTTGTCCTGGGCCCAGGCCTCGGGGGGGCCCGTTTGGTTGGCTTAAATATAATTATTTATTAGTCAGTCAATCTTGGTATTGAGTACTACCTAGCTAAAACAATAAACAATTAACGTTTATAACCTGTTTTATGAACAGTAACATCTTTGCTATTTATACAGTTTTTTGGCCCGTGGTTTGGGTCCTAAACATTCAATTCTGTCCCAGGCTCTGGGATTCCTGTCGGCGTTATTGAAAATTGCTCCAGGGTAAGGGAAAGTTGAAGCTAGTCTACGTGTAAGTTTTGCCATCTAGAGGTAAATTGACCAATCCGTTTTCCCCCGAATAAATACAGGTGCAAAGAGTTTATTTAATCAAAGAAAAAAATGTATTCTCAATTCTCTTGTAATTTCACTTTGGCTAGAATATGTTATGGTTTCCCCCACACCTCTACTATATTCAATCAAATTTCAATGAAATTCATTTATGAAGCCCCTTTTACATCAGCAGTTGTCACAAAGTGCTTTTACAAAACACTCAGCCCGAAACCACAAGGAGAAAGCAACAACAATTTTGTAAACTCCCTAAGAGGGGCCGAAATTTAGGGGAAACCTAGAGAAGAACCAGGTTCAATGAGGTGACCAGTCCTCTTCTGGCTGTGCTGGGTGAACATTTTAAGAGTTGTAATATGCATTTGGGTTGTGTCCAGAGTCTATAAATCCTAAACAGGTCAGAAGCATGACCAGATGGGACAGGACAGGTACAACCCGGGTGGAGGGAGGGTGGTCATCAGACTGGCAGCTGGAATCTTTAAGTATCATCTTGAACCGCAACACAGCCAGGAGGACATTGGACAGTGGCAGCAACAAGTCTTTAGAGCCTGGTACTTGGGAAGTGTGGGCCATGACCTCATGTACTCCTAAGTTTGAAAGAAGCAGGAGACAACTAAATTTAGAGAGAGAATTCCTTAGGTTTACAGTGGATCAGGAGAACTGATCCCACTCCCCCCAGCACATTAATATAGCAGTGTAAAACCTTGGGGCTGAGACTCGGGGTTCAGTGAAACTGGCCCTATCCGAAGGAGACCCCAGACTGTTCTTCGATACGTAAGAAATTATTGAATTATTCTAAACACGTTTCAGTCTCCCAAACCTCTTAACATACTTAGGTCTCGGAAACACATAACTCAGGCTAATCTTTATGCAACACTAAGGTATATAAAGCATAATAAAGAAATGCAGAAGAATGTAGAGGTGTCTATGGGAGGGCAAAACTTCCAATTCAAAACATAAAACCAGTTTACCATACATACCAACAATTAATCCCAAAATGTAACAGACTCCAACACGCAAGCCCTTAACAGCTCAAAGGTGCCTGAGTACCATATTATTATGTCTTTGAGAAAAAAGTGTATCCATAATGAATGTTCTTGTGTAGTGTGTAGAGTATCCATTACAGAATAAACCTCAGTGTCAGTGAGTCAGTATAAGTCCATAGGCAACTTGGTTTCTACCTGCTACCTGACCTTGGAATTAGGCTCTGTTTTAAGGAGAGGATAAAATGTGTTTTGGCATCAGTGATATTGTCAGTAATGGTCTATTTACATGATACAAAGAGCCAGACAGTCATTGCTTATAATTGATTAGTATCTTTGTATTAAATAGTATCTTAGTCATTTCAATTGAGAAGTTAAATGAGGATAGATCCTTATGATGTTTTTTCATCTATTTTCACAAATGCTAATTCATTATTTAAAAATCATACAATGTGATTTTCTGGATTTTTTTTTAAGATTCCGTCTCTCACAGTTGAAGTATACCTATGATAAAAATTACAGACCTCTACATGCTTTATAAGTAGAGAAACCTGCAAAATCAGCATTGTATCAAATCCCCACTGCATCTGCAAGCTTCGCAATAGACATTGGGCGCCATGTGCCCAGCGGTTTCCTAATGACTGTCATGTTCCTCAATGTGCATTATGAAGACAATCAATGTATTACCATCTGAGTAATGGCAGATAGAATGCAGGCACTGATAACCAATGGGCAAAAAGGTACTTGTAGGGTCTGAGTGGAAAAGGGCTGGGGCTCAATCCCCGTGGGGTCTGTCTGTGCACTTGCCTGCCAAGGAGAGATGGTTTGGCATACGCCTCTCTGTGTCTCTGTAGGTGATGGCTTTTTTAATGATGGTTTGAAAATCTATTTTTCTTTTGTTATTAGTGGTTTTATTCTGCTCTGTGTGTGTTATTTGGGATTATATCTTGTAAGGATTATTTTGCAGAATTAAATAGAAATAAAAATAAAGATGAGATAAAAAAACCACTGCAGCGATTTTAACAAATGCTTCAAACTGCCAAACGAGACAGGAAGGCCCTTGAAAGTACTGCTTTTTAGCCAAGGCACCAATATCCCAACTTTCAGAAGGCTGCCTAAACAGTAGGGATTTTTTTTGCAAACATAGTAAAACTGACCAAAAGAGAAGTGAGACAAGAAGGCACTTTTCTATGGTTTTGTGTGTGAAACGACACAAATCCTCATTTCAAAAAGCACCTTTGCCTTTCTGTTAATATATTTTCCCACAAAACGTCACATTGGAAATGTATGGCCATGTGTGGAGTTATTCATGAATCCAACTGCAAGTGTATTTTTTATAGAAATAACAGAAATACTCATGATAATTAGGTTCTAATTTAGTCGAGAAGACATTTTTGAAAAGAACACAACACAAGCAGGTGAGAATTAAATATGTAGAACAAATTGACACTGCATCCTCACACCTGTCAAACTCCCCCCCCCCTCTTCACCAAGATACAACTAGGTCCAAAAAAGTTTTGTTATTTCGGCTGTTTACCAGCCAAATGCAAATCCAGGAGTTGCATTTGGAAGCTTTTGCTGTGAAGTCACAACATGAGGTCAAAGGAGCTCTCAATGCAAGTGAAACAGACCATCCAAGTCTACCATAAAGAGAAGTCTTCACGAGAGCAAATAAAGAGGGTTCACCACAAGGTGCAAACCCTTCATAAGCCTCAAGAATAGAAAGACCAGATTAGACTGGATAGATAAAACTAAGATCAACCTGTGCCAGAATGAAGGGAAACAAAAAGTATAGAGAAGGCTTGAAATTACATGTCCATGTGTTCCAGACTTCAAGCAGTCACTGCCTGGAAAGGATTCTTGACAAAGTATAAAAAATGTACATTTTATTTATGATAGTGTTAATTTGTCCAATTTTCAACCCCTGAAATAAGGTGAATGTGTAGGGAAATGGTAATTTTTTTTGTTCAACCCCTTGAATTAAATCGAAAGTCTCCACTTCAATTGCATCTCGGTTGTTTAATTTCAAACCAATTGTGGTGACGTACGGAGCCAAAATTATGAAAATTGTGTCAGTGTCCAAATATGTCCGGACCTAACTGTACATACTGCCAGTGTTCATAACCTCACTCTTATTCCAATTTATTCTATATCTAGAGAATGTACCAAGAACATTGACCGGTATGACTGGGATTCTAGTTTGGGGTTCAGTTAAATAGAGGAGAATATCATCCCCATATACAGTAAAGATATTTTATTAGAGTGTCTTTAGTGTTATAACCATTTCAAAATAAGACCTTAAGGCTTGACAAAGAGATCAAATGGCTAGAGCAAAAATAATTGGCAATATTGCACAACCCTGTCTCGCTCCCCTGATTACCATCTTTGACATCTAACACAACAACAAAATATGTCCTCTTTAACTGGAGCCTTCAACTTTGCACTGAATTGGTCAGTGACTGAGAACGTTGAAACCTACCAATATTTTAACAGGTGTCATAGCGTCCGGTGTAGGAGGACAGAATAGCAGAGGCAGAACGGCTGTTTTGGAAATAATCCATAGTTTTAATTAAGAAAGAAAACAAACAAACTTACAACTTAGACCAGACACTAAGACGGGTGACAAGTATAGCCTACGGCTGACAACCAAAATAAACCACAACTACTGTGCACAAACATTCAACATAAGTAGGTTCCCCAATTGGAGGCAATAACGAACACCTGCCTCCAATTGGGGAGACCACAACACATAGAGGTGGCTAGAGTCACCTATTTAGGCCATGTCCTGGCTATGGCCCCAGCC
>JACXGJ010005065.1:0-40000 GCA_016801105.1 Esox niger
CACACACCACACATAGACAGACACCACACATAGACACACATCACACATAGGCACACACACCACATAGACACACATCACACATAGACACACACCACACATAGACACACATCACACATAGACACACACCACACATAGACACACATCACACATAGACACACACCACACATAGACACACACCACACATAGACACACATCGACAGACATGTATATTTTACTGTCAAGATGAGGACCGGCAATTTCATTCCTTTAAAAATACCTTTCCCTATATGTATACCTAACATAATCCTAATCTTAAACCTAACATCCCTAATCCTAACTTTAAACTGAAATAGTCTAACCTTTATGCCTATCCTTAACATAGCACCAACTCCTCAATGTAACCCGTAGAGCTGGTGTAGAATAAACTGATGGATCCTGGTCCTGGAGATTTCCATTGAGGTGTTTTTTCAGTTCAGGCATAGGATTAATCTGTGTCCCCAAAACCAACTCATATGCCTAAACTAAACCCTAAACCCTAACCCTAATTATATGCCTACTTCTAACCTAAACCCTGCACTGATACACACATGCACACATACACACACCAGATGCATACACACAGATGATGTTTGTCAACAATCCCTGCAAATAAATATGGTGATTTCCATTTTAATCCTTTTTTTTATAAAATATTATGGACCAAAAACTCCTTTGTCAGTGCTTCCATTTGTACTTCTTGGATTATTCGCTTAAAGCTTTGCAGGCCAGGAATGTTTTTCCATTGATATGTCCAAAATTCTTCAGGCTCTGTCAAGGTGTTTGGGATCACTGCTAGACAGCAATTTTCCAGTTTTGCCACTGATTTTTAAACAAATTGAAGTCAACTTGGTAACCTGGCCACAAGCATTCACTGTTTTCCTGGTAAGCAAGTCCAGTGTAGATTTGGCCTTGTGGTTCTTTGTTGTCTTTTTGAAAGTTACATTCCTCTCCCAGTTTTTCATGTAAGGAAGGTTGAAACAGGTTTTGCTCTATGATTTTGTGTTGTTTGACTTCAGCCTTCACATTTCTTTTCATCAACTAAGGAAACGCCCCCGTCATTGCAGATGTGAAGCATACTCACACCATGATGCAATCACCACCATGCTGGAAAATAAAAAAGCTCGGAAATGACTTGTTTTGGATTGGCCCCAAACTTCAGGAAAGTCTATTCTTTATCTGTAATATATGATCATACTTCCTCACAGTATATATTTCAAAATTGAATCAGTTAATTTCTTGGTATATGTTATACACTGATCAGCCATATCATTATGACCACTGCCAGGTGAAGTGAATAACACTGATAATCTCGTTGTCATGGCACCTGTCAGTACATGGGACAATAGGCAGCAAGTGAATATTCTGTCCTCAAAGTCGATGTGTTAGAAGCAGGCAAAATGGGCAAGTGTGAGAATCTGTGCGATTTACCAAATTGTGATGGATAGATGTGATGGTCAGAGCATCTGGTCTGATTAATCACATTTTCTTTTTCACATGGGTGGGCGGGTGCATGTGGGTCCCTTACCTGGAGAACACATGGCTCCAGGATGCACTATGGGAAGAAGGCAAGTTACTTTGACACGTACCACCTACCTGAGCATTGTTGCAGACCATGTGGACCCTTTCATGGCAACGGTATTCCCTGATGGCACTGGCGTCTTTCAGCAGGATAATACGCTCTGCCAGAAAGCAAAAATGGTTCAGGAATGGTTTGAAGAACTCAACTACGAGTTCACGGTATGGACTAGGCCTCCAAATTCCCTAGATCTCAATCCAATCAAGCGTCTGTGGGATGTACTGGACAGACAGGGCCGATCCATGGAGGCCCCACCTCGCAATTTACAGGACTTGAAGGATCTGCTGCTAATGTCTTGGTGCCAGATGCCACAGGACACCTTCAGAGGTCTAGTGGAGTCCATGCCTCGACGGGTCAGGGCTGTTTTGGTGGTAGAAGGTATACAATATTGGGCAGGTGGTCACAATTTTATGTCTGATTGGTGTATGTTATGTAATGCATGTTTATTTACAGGTTGCAACCTTTTGGGTTGTATGGAGATCCCCTTCCAAAGAGATTTATTAATGGAACCCCAATAGGGTTAGGGTTAGAAACTAAAAGCATTCTACCTGTAACGCAAAGAGTTATTCAGTTTGAAAGGACCCCTCAAAAATTTTTACCAAGTGTGATTATTTTCTGTTACTGTTATAAAGATGGTAAAAGGTGATTATGGCCTACTTGAAAAATGCCTAATTTATCAGAAACCATAGTTAAAGGGGTATTTCGGTGTATGAGCCATATACAGCCGAGGCCAGGCATACCCAAAGAAATTCTTCAAAACACCCCACAATAAACTACTCAACCGTCTCATGTGTTTAAATCATGTCAATGCAAAAACCCGTATTTCCACTCTTAATATACAAATGTGTATCCCTCAAACTTTACTTGCTGTTTTGCCTTTGTCTCTTAAACAGAAACAACTGTTTGGATGCTTTAACACAAAAT
Organism: Esox niger; assembly: GCA_016801105.1. Classification (NCBI taxonomy): domain Eukaryota; kingdom Metazoa; phylum Chordata; class Actinopteri; order Esociformes; family Esocidae; genus Esox; species Esox niger. The sequence continues at coordinate 2,519 of JACXGJ010005065.1, forward strand.
AAGTAGAAAATGCAAAAAACTTAAATATCTCAAAGTTTACTGTGACATACTAGGTCAGCTAGTTTTTTTTCACAGCCCGTTTTGTGTTTACCAAGGGTTCCAATTTTAGTAGAGGGCACGGTAGCTATGTCCTTCCTTTTCAACACTACTATTTTTGTCAGTATTTACTCTATTTTTGTTATATAGGTTTAGGGAAATAGTACCATTGTCCCACATTCATTTAAGTTTTTTGACAAGTATGTATTTTTTGCATATGTGTGTATATATATACTGCTGATTCATTGGTAGAAAAACTTTGTTTGCAGTAACTTGTTTGTTGTAGCGATTTCACAAACGGAGGTTGTGTTATCCCCATTAAGGAGTCCATCTTAATGCTCAGTGGGATTTTACATCTAGTGAACATGGGTAGATCTGCCAATTTACTGTTCTGTAGGCCATTGACTAATTTTCCCATGACCCTCTCTGGTTTAGATTAAGATGAGTGCAGTACTTTCTTACACACACACACACACACACACATACACAGGCTCACAAGCTTTGTACCCCATCAGTACTGATAATCACTACAAGACCTGGTATTGACACAGCAGCGTGTGCGTGTGTGCGTGCGTGCGCATAAGTATACTCATGCGTGCATCTGTGTGTTTTGTGGTTGTATGCTGCTGGTTTGCTTCCATTTATAAACAATATTTGACGTATACACGCATGCACAAAGACACGCTAATCCGAGAGAGGGATCTGTGTTTACAGATCGGCATGTTAGAGCCTTTTGTATGTTAGTAGAAGCTCAGTGTCCCATCAGGGATGTGTTTTTTTGAGAAATCTTCAAACACAGAAATAATGAATTCATATGAGAATGTTATATTAAAATATCAAAAGACTGCACTATATTTGATAACTGGGTTATCTTCTCACTTTATACCCTCTGGATTTAAGAAGAAAGTTGAAAGGTTCAACTGCGAAGTCACCTGCCTGGAAAGTGGCATTTTAGATTGTCATTGGTCAGGAATAGCTCTTTGAATGGCCGCTTTTGGTTAATATCTGGAACTGAATCGTAACCATGAATGAGGTGTTGATTTATTTCATTTGTATCCTTTTTTTGGCACCAAACAACATTTTTTCTGCACATTTGACAAATATTTGACTATTGATTGTGTATTCTCACAACGATAAATAGTGCAAAGAGCACATAGTTCTGGTTAAGTTAAATTGTTTACCAAGGCTGTTACGTGAAAAGGGGAGTTGACTGAGTGTTTCAAATGTGGATAAAGTATCATACGGCATTAATGTAATACTTTATAAATGTAGTGTACGTGCCAAATTTTTTGTGCCATTGTTTTGTTGATGGGACCTCTTTCTTTTTCTTGTGGGCGAGATGAGACTGTCAAAAATCATTTGATTTCTCAGCTTGCATTGTCTGTTGAGGGCATCAGAATGACATTGGTCTAGACCTGAAATTACCATTAATTAGCTTCCAAATACAAAGTGTGCTTTGTGTAATAGGATTATGATAAAAAAGTCATTTCTCCAGGCTTACAGGGGACATAAACACAGAGCCAATAGAAAAAGGATTGGCAATCCTCACACCATCCTAAGCCAGTTGGACTAAGCATGAAAGTCATCAAGCAAAATTATGATAGCATAGATGTTAGCGGGCCAATAGTAAGCTTTAACATTTTCCTCTCATTTCATACTTACAGGGGATTTATCTGTTCTTTGCTTTTCATAATCCCAAATTATTCCAGAACTACCAGAGCCCCCCCTTGACAATATTCCAACATTACTCACATCCAAGACATGCTCAGCTACTCATCCAATGTTTTACTAATCTGTTCCACCATCCCTCCCACCTGTGGCGTTGTTAGGCTTGGGTGTCCGGGGCTATAGACCCTGATAAAAAAAAAAATAGCCCCTGATCAATTCATCTCTAATTCTGATCATACATTATGACAATGTAGACGTGTAGGCCGCTAATGTGTACATTTACATTTTCCGCATGTACAGTCAAAACCCTGTACTTTCTGTTCCGGGGAGCGGGTGGGTGGCCTTAGCTCCAAATATATTGTGATCCTAGCGACGCCTCTGCCTCCCACGCAGGGCAGGTACTGTCACTGTTCAAGGTATTTATCTTCAGTCCTATTTTCAACCTCCCATTTCTATCTAAAGTCCTGCACAAGATAGTCGCTAGTCAACTTCACTTAAACCTCAACACTTACCAGCTTAATAAGGCTTTCTAGTTTGGCTTCATGCCTTTAATACTGAGACAGCCATGGTGAATGTTGTTCACTTGCTCATGGCTGCATGTACAGAATCTTCCACCAACCTCATTCTTCTATACCTCCGTGCTGATTTGGACCCAGTACACCTCACCCTTCTGCTGCAGTGCTTTAGAGAGCACAATGCTGGATCTGTTGGGTTGTCTTTATCTTGTTCACCCCCCACTTTTCTAACTACAAGAAGTTTTTTACCATACATTAGGATACATCTGAGTCCACCACAATGTGGTGTCCCACAAGGGTTTGTGCTATGACACCTGCTGTTCTACACACACGAAGGCCTGAGATTCGGAAAACATGGTGTCTGTTCTTACCTTGTCATCTCAGGGATTAGCGCCTTTTGTTTACTGGCCCAATGATATTGACTACCCTGAAGTATTCATTCTTATTCTGAAGTGTATATCCACAGAAGGTAACAAAATAACTTGACCAAGTCAAGTATGACTGGGATAGTGCATTGGAGTTATATAGCGGAGAATGTAGAGACATTTAACAGTTTCATTAGTGTTATAATTCTGTTGAAGCAACACAACTGATGGTTTGAACAAGCGGCGTCTTTGGATCTGTGTTGAGGAGAGAAATGTTCCTGTATTACCTTACCTCTTCTGGATCTCTTCCCTTTCCATAGATAAATGTAAAAACCACCTCATCCACGTGAGAATGAAAGGAGAAATCTCTGCTTAAGGGAGTCATTCCACACAATCAAATGCCATAAAAACAATCTATAAAACATTTTCCTGTATGTTTCCTCTGGAGGTCTATGGAGAGTTCCATTGCTTGTGTTTTGCTCTGACTTGAACTCTTAAGTGTGGGACCTTCTAAGGGTTTATACCTTTCCATATCATGTCCATTCAATTGAATTTGACACAGGTGGATTCCAGTAGAATTTGTTGTGACATGATCTGGGGAAGATTATAAGAAACTTGCTGAAGGTTTTAAAGTTCTCAGGAGCACATTGGGCTCCATCATTGTGAAATGGTAGAAGTTTGCAACCATCAAGACTTTTCCAAGAGCTGGCAGTCTAGCTAAATTAAGTAATCAGAAAAGAGAGGCCTTGATCAGGAAGGCGACCAAAAACCCAGTGGCCACTCCATGAAGGAGTTCCTTTTCTATAGATGTTTGATTTAATGGTTTCAAAGTATGTATTTCAGAGCAATTTTTATTTCTTTACAATCTGACATGTGTTGAGCAAAGTTAAACCATCTGAGCCTCAACATCTAATTGTCTTCACTGTCTAGCTATTGGCTACACTTTCATGAGGTGGCTAATTGAACTAGCTGATTTGAGATAATTAGGTAATCTACAATGTTAAATAATGTTTAAGGCTGGAAAGTAGAGTGACCCACATCTATTTTAGCTGTTAATTTCGTATGTTGTTAATTTACTTGGCTACTACAGATTTAAATAGATGAGGTAGTTTATTCTCAGCCATGTTTACTTAGCATGCTATGTCACTGGTAGGGAAAGAAAACCCACATTTAATGACAGAGGCACTTCAGTCTTAGTTATTCATTTTAATATGGATGGTCGGACTTGATTGTGTTGTAAGATCGTGCTGTCAGTTCAGTGGCTTTCTAATAGCTCCGTTAAAGTAGTTTGAATCAAACAATTATACTCATAAGCAATTACTGTATTATGTAATGGTATAGTGACTCAGCTTACGTACGCACACACAGCTTGGTTCTGCTCCCAACTATTGACAAACTGTTTCCATGCAGCAGAGAGTGTGTGTGAATGGTTTACATGTGTTGTTTGAACTTGGTGGGGGATAGGGGGTGTTAATGGTTTGTTTGTGGTTGAGTGTGTGTGTTGTAAACTCAGTAAGGAAGTCAGTTTCTTCCCGTGTTAATCGAATCCATTGTTGCTATAAAGGTATGGGTGTTTTAGGATGAGACACTATACTAACGATCAATAATATACTAATTATATATTTTTTAAGGTCCACTCTGGTCGTCTATGTTACATGTCCTATTCTCCAATAAATCATTGATTGAGTAGACAAAGAATTTCAATGGATTCTAACCTGTTGAAACAAAGCTTTGTTAGTTATGTGTGTAAAGTTTTTTTTAGGAGCATGGCAATTTGAATGGGTGGATCATGAGACTGGAGAGACCTTTAAACAACAGAACATTGGATCAAAGTATGCACCTTTTACCCTTTACTAAGTGTTTCCAGTTCTGAATGTCACTTAAAAAAATAACGTTGTTTTCTGTGAAATTATTGTTATGGAGATTTTATACTGTTAAATTATCATAATTATGGAGGTATTACTGAATCTTTCTGATTTGGCAGAGGTCTTCCCTCACACACACACACACACACACACACACAGAGAAACAGAAAATGCCCATGTGTTTCTATTCCTCCCTAATCGGCCACCTTATACATACTTCCTGTCTCCCAAAAGGAGATCAGGCTGTATAACTGCCTCATTAGCCCAATGACTTGCTCTCCCTCCTTCCTCCTTTTCTCTCTGCACATGCGTGTGTTTCGGTTTCTTCCAGTCATTGTGGAACACCTCATCCAGCACATCATCCAGCCACAGCTACTTCAGACGTGAACTGGGCTGGACTTTAAGTTGTATAGAACCTCTTGACTGTAATGTTATTTGTGGTTTCAAAAAAAGTACTTGATTGTTTTGTGTGTGTGTGTGTGTGTGTGTGTGTGTGTGTGTGTGTGTGTGTGTGTGTGTGTGTGTGTGTGTGTGTGTGTGTGTGTGTGTGTGTGTGTGTGTGTGTGTGTGTGTGTGTGCACGCGCTTGACTTTATTAATCTGTGTTTATAAGCCTTACCTGTCTTGAAGAATTCTGCTTGGATATCCACCACATTATTAAATAAGCTTTTACATGCAGGTAGACAGTCATTTGTTAGAAAAGAACATTTGCACACACTGGGCTCAGAGGTCACTGGGCTCAGAGGTCATACATTCAGTAAATGACATTGTAGTACAATAAATAACAACATTCGGTTTACCCCTTGGATTGGACTGACGTGTGTGTGTGTGTGTGTGTGTGTGTGTGTGTGTGTGTGTGTGTTGATTGACAGGAGGGCCCCCCCGCCTTCGGCCAGGGCAGCAGCCAACAAGGAACAGGCTCCCCAGCGTTCCCCTGATGTCAGTCCTGATGCTGAGGACCTGTTTGAGGACTTCTGAATCCGATGTTGCTCTTCATCCTCCTGCTCTCAGCAGGTCCCAACTTCCACTTAGCTCCAATCTTTGTACATTGGAAACATCCAAATGTGTCAGCATTATTCTTCACAGCTTTGAGATTTGAAAATATCACAGTCTGAGGTGGTAGGGGGTATTCTATCACTCACTGTTTTCACGCTCTGTCTTCCATGGCTTCACTCTCTTTATCCCTGTACAATGGGATGGCCATCAACTGGTTTTACTAATCAGCTGCTTATCATCAGCACTGACATGTTGAATCAGTAGTTATAGTTAGCATGGCAAAGCTGCCTGATCCTGCTAGCTAACATTAAATGCTACACGGATAGGTCTATGCTTGCTGAATGAGGCTGCAATGCCTGGCTAGGTTATAGCAGGGCTGGAACAAAGGCCCGAATACCCACTTTATAAAAAGGGTTACCTACATATGCTCTGCTGCTATGTCTCTTATCTCCTCTATTCCACCAGACCGATCTTCCTCTCCTCAGTTCAATTACACATACCACAACACTTTTCTACTCTGTTGTACCATTCTAACCTATATTGGCCTATGGAGGATGTTAAGGCAACTGTTAATTAAATATATTTGTATGCTCTACCATTGTTTATATTGTAATGGATAGATGCAGTGGGATCTTTTCACACTGCATATTATTTGTGCTGTTTTTAACATGAAGATATATGTAGTTCTTTATATAGGTGTACGAAATCCTCAACAGTTTTAATAAATAAATGTGTGTGCTCAATTATGATAAAGGTTTTCTTGGTCTTTCATAAGTTAACTGTGGATTAATAACGATCTATTCATAGGCACAGGCAACGTTACAACTTAGCCTTCGTTATACTTATATCACTTGCTGAAATCCATTAAACAATTCTGAAATATTACCCATCGTGAAATTATTACGGTTGAATTGTTGTAGATGTTTCCTTCTTTATATCAATCACTGTAGAGGAAAAGAGGTCGAAGACCATCTCTCTCTCTGCAATCTCAGTTTGTGTATTACGGGGCGGTACCAACATTGGGTTGTCGGGGTGTGGGACATGTGCGCCCCTCCTCTAGCCCTCTAATAGTAGCGGCGGGTGTGAGGTGAATTTGAACTTGGAGCCCGGGCGGAGCGGAGTAGAGTATTAGCTGATGTCCAAGCAGACTGCGCTCTAAGGACAGATAAGAAAGTGAAATAGTGAGAGAGCTCTATGCAGCTGGGACCAGAACATCTGTATGCTACTCCTGAACTGCGCGTAGTTCTTGGACACGAATCTGGTCTCCTAGATCGGAAACTTACTCTGTGGATATCTAAGGTTATGCATTATCATTTCTAGAGATTAATTGCTTTTTCTATCTAATCTATTTGTTAATGTTTATCTTTAGCCTAAGAGGGAAAAGTAGTTTTAAAAACCGGGTGAACGTGCGTAAAGTATACAATGTTTTATGTTGGTATTATTTGGGAATTACATTTACTATAATCAACAGCATAGATTATATAGGTTTTCAACCACTACTCATTAAGCAACCTATGACAGTGGGCCTAGTCCTATCGGGCAAAACGTTCTTATTAACCGTAGAGTGGCATAAACAGTAGGGTATTTGATTGTCATTCAGTTACTGTCGTTCTTGTTGGTTACGCGCGCACATTTGTATACCTACTGCCCGCAAAACTGTGTAAATTAATTACTGAATGAGAATTGACGCGCCCACTTAGTCCGAGTGAATCTCTTCTCCCCGATAGTGTTTTGTCGAACGATTACGCATGTAGATGTTTTTTGTTTACTCGCTTTTATGCAGCTGACATGACATGATTAAAAAAAATCTGGTTTGCATTTGATGTTGCTCTGGATACACTTAAATGATCATGTTCTAAACAACGACGCGGTTTTTATCACTGCATTCTTTGTCTTATTTTTTTCATTTTGTATTGACTTAGATATGCAGTTTTAGAAGTAAGTCTACAAGTCAAACGACATTATAGTTCTGAATGATGTTCACATCGATTTTTGCTCTTTGACTTCTTGCTTTGCCTGCTGTGATTTCTATCTATCATCAAACAGAAAGTGGAATGTAATTCAATTACTATATCAGTGGTCAGTTTGATCAATTTCCTTCGCTAATATGAACAGAACAGATCTCCAACGGGTGAGTTTGCGCCTTGTAATGTCTTGCAGTGGTTATGACTTTGGTCAGGTCATTGTACATTATAATTTGTTTTCGATCGCCATACCTGGTTTAATATAAGTGAAATCATAATATAAATTATCAGAGCATTTCATAATCGACGCCGCTGATCACAGAAAACCTGATATGCACAGCGGCTGAGGCTGAAGGTGAGGCGAGCGTGTTCATGCTTAGATACTTAAAGGACGTATTAGCGAAGACGCGGGAAGCTGGGGTGCTGAGGGTGGTCCTCCCAACATAGCCTCGGCACCCCCTGTCGAGATTCCGAAATGGGCTTTGACCCTTGGACTGCGACACGTAGGGTGTATGTAGTTCTGACCGTTGAAGGACAACTTACAACAATCCGTCGTACGTCCGTTCCAGATACCTTCCGCCACTCAGTCAGCACCCCCTGATCCAAGCTTGTTCCCGCGGCCATGCGTCTTTTTGAAGTGTCCAATTGTTAACGTCTTTTGCAAACCGATTATAACACAAGTCTTGTCAAACCGTTTGTCACTCTCTTTCACTGATTACATTCAATACGATGCAGTTAATCTAATAACTTACCTCAAAATGTTATTACTTACTTCAATTGGCCTACAAAGTGGTTGTTCCGTTTTTAGTCATATTGTGTAAATATTATTTTAATTTCATTTATACTATTTAGACAGGGATAATCTCATTGGAGCCACATTATTTTCGCAGGGGTTGAAGAACAGCCCGTCTAGTAAAGCTATATAAATCAAACTATATTTGCGTTCCAGTGTGTCTAAAAGTTAAAGTACTCAGGCACGGTGAGGCCGTTATACTCTGTCTTTTCTCAATGTATTGTTATTTCTTATGAACTATTACAGCCTGTCATTCATGATAAATTGGATGTGATAACCTGTCTGTCTGTTTTTTTGTTGGTTACACAGGCTCTGTAGAGATGTTACAACTAAGACACCTTCTGTTGTTGGTCTTTCTCTTTACCGCCTTGGCTGATGGTGAGTCCTGCCAGCTCTCAGCGTGTGTGTGTGTGTCTGTCTGATATAGTCTCTCTGACTTGATTGGAGCGGAGATATGCAGTCAAATGTGACATACACAATTTAGAAACATGTCATTAGTGTTACACTGGAAACAAGTATTGGGATTCACTCAGCTCCAATTAAGTTCCCATTGTTCTCACTAAACGTCTGTTCCCAGTAGTAACTACATCTGCATTTGGCTCTAGATCCTTCATGGAGGATGAAGGTGGAGAAGGCTGCCCCTGCTAGTGGCTCTCTGGCTGGAAGGGTGGTGCTTCCATGTCACTTCTCCATCCCATCCTCCGACCCACACACCCAGACACTTACCCCCACGCTCAGCCCCAACGCCCCCGTACCGGAAGAGCAGCTGAGGATCAAGTGGACCAAGCTGGGGGAAATCGGTGAGAAGGTGGTGCTGGTGGCCCAAGGAGGAGTGATCAAGGTGGGGCCCGAGTACCAGGGCAGGGTGTCCGTGCCCAGCCACCCCCAGGCAGTAGGGGATGCCTCACTGATAGTCGTCCGCCTGAGGGCCAGTGACGCTGGGCTGTACCGCTGCGAGGTCATGTATGGTATGCAGGACACCCAAGATACTGTTCATCTCAATGTCAGCGGTAAGTGGACCCACACACACAAACACTTTCCCCAAGGTTAGACATGTGCCATCAGTCCCTGCACTACTGTGGTCAGTTATAGGAGTTGGGGAATATGAATGAATAGAAACTCCCTAATGCCACCGATTTAGTGTCATTTTCACGCTGTGCCTGTGTCAGAAGGAAAAGCCACTTAGCGGCGCCATGGCATGGTCATGGTTGTGTGGCATATTATTTCAGAATGTGGTTATGGTGGTGTTAGCTGTCCTGCCACAGGCCGAGGAGGAACTAGTGTAGCAGACAGAGGGCAGTGTTGTTAAGTCTGAGGGGGTTTGGTGGATGGCCAATATAGTAATAACAACATGCAGGGTGCTCGAAACATGTGTTATACTATACGCATGTGAGATGGAGATGTGTTTATTTGCATAACTCTCCTTTGCCACACCCAGAGTGTGGGGTCACTGCTAAGGAGTCAGCCATGATAGGCAACGCTGTATGGCTGTAGCAAGGCACAGCGCAAAACGCACAACGCAAAACGCACAACGCTTGCCCAGGTCAGGGCTCTACAACCGGTTGACAGCAGGCTACCAGTAGATCATCAAACATTTCAGAATTTTATACGGCAAAAAGTCTGAGATTAATCTCCCAGTTATCAGATATTATAAGCTCTTACTGTCCAATCAATGCCATCTTGAAATAACTGTAAGCCTTATTCAGCCATTATTGGCTTAACACAAGAATGGCTGGGTAATTTTAACCTCAGTGAAATTCAAAATATAATATTCGATGCTATTGTTAAAGTAATCTTTGACTTTTCCATAAACTGTCTATTTTGCTCACCTACATTGTAAAACTGAAAAACGCATTTAGAAAAAGTATGTAACTGTTGTAATAGGATGCTTAGAGTTTCATGAAGACGTGTTTTTCTAATATGAACTTATAGTGTCGTGTACCACTGTAAACATAGGACCTTGGGAAGAGAATACATATATTCAAAAGCTAGAAAACATTGAGTGTCTAGTGAGAGGATTTTTTTTTTTAATGCTGTCATGCTAGGAAAGATTTGATACAGCCTTTAGTCATTATATGTTGCTCATAATGGAAACCTGCATACTCAACTCATGTATATAAAGCTGTGGAACAGGTATACATCAACCAAAAACCAACTCTGCTATGTTTATATAATAAACAATCTGGGCTGTAAGTTACACCTATAAAGGCTTTACATTGTGAGGTCAGATGTAAAATCCCTATAATCCAAATGTGAATTGTCAGAAATGTGTAGTTTGTCAAATGTGCACATGTACTTTCTCTCTCTAATCAAGTCTAAAACAATCAACAGCCATCAGAATAGTCTCTATTATAGATGGCTGAAAAGACGAGATCCTTATGTGGGCAAGGCTTATAATGTTGCTTCGTTCAGCCAGTTAGCAAGATATGCATCTCGAGACTGTGATGTTAGCGTTGCGAGTCAACAACATTATTTCCTGCTCTGATTGCAGGAGATTCAGTGTTGGACTGTTAAGTGTGTCGAGCAGAGCAGAGGGGTGGTGGACACATTTCCCAGGTCTTTATACACAGCGACTGTATTCTTAGCTGACATTGCTGTGTTTACCTGGTTGTAACATGCTGGGCCTGACCTGCACTGACCTGCCTGGCTGGTGTAAAGTAGGCCATCTATGGACACAGAATAGATGGTCAGCTCTTTGCTCTTCCCTGCCTATGGACACTCGGGGAGTGAGAGAGGCTGAGAGAAATGGAAGTACTCCTGACAGGCTAACCCAAAAATGTAGCCTTCGCCTAATCAGTGTAGTCTACAGTAAACAATCCGGTGGTGGTAGTTAGCCATGCCAGATGAAACCAAACAACACACTGTCTCCCAGTCTGTAGGAGTGTTATCTACATCCCACTCAGTTAGTTAGTTATTAGCAGTGCTGGAGAAGCCAGTGCTGGAAGGATGACAATAATAACAATGAACATAGGAATAGTTAGTTCACAATGGCACTGGGGGGAGGGTGGGTTCTGTGGCGCCGTTCTAAAAGTTCGGGTTTTCAGAGACCAACGTTGAGGGGAAACTGGTTCCCCCATAGGGGTGGCAGGATAGAGAAGAGTTCTGATTGGGCAGACCGGGTGGCACTGCCAAGAGCCCTGAAGTGGCAGAAGAGCCCAGTTAGGAATGTAAGGTTTGAATGTTGTTTGAAGGTAGGTAGGGGCAGTCCTTGTTGCAGCTTCAAGACAATCACCGTGGCCTTTAAGCAGATCCAAACCTAAGTTGGACGTTTTTCTCTGGTCTCTGAGCAGTACCTGATGTATAGTCTGCTGTGTGGCTGTGGGATTGGTCTCATCAATATGTTCCAGTACATTACTGAGTCCCATGTGGGGGAAAGAGGGACCCCATAAATAGCCGTGATTATCAAATGTTCCACATTAGAAATGAATAACAGCCTCTTGATACAGGACAGTCTCTGTGTGTAGACAGACCCACTGTTCTCTAGATCACATACAGAGACAGCTCTATTAAACTAACAACTCTGCTTTTCTCTTGCCATTAGTCTATTCAGTTAACTCTCAACTGGTGCCAGTTTCCTAAAGGGGGAAAAATAATTAACTCTTTTATGAACATGGAAAAAAGGGCCCTGATTGTCCAACACAAACATCCTCATATAGTTTCAGGATGTCAGAGAGCTAAAGTATCATCTCATCTGTCTTCTGTGCAGTGCCATGCCTGTGTTATTCGGTTGTCTCAGTTTCCTTATGTGAATGCCCTTTTTGTAAATGGATCTGGATAACAGTGGATCCAAAACACACACCCACCCACACATACACCCACACACACACACACTGACCTGCTGTCTTTTTTTCTCTCAGGTGTGGTGTTCCACTACAGGTCTAGTTCTAGCCGCTACACCTTGTCCTTCCCTGAGGCCATCAAGGCCTGTCTCAGTGCCGGGGCTCTCATTGCTACGGCTGAGCAGCTGAGTGCTGCCTACGAGGATGGACTGGACCAGTGTGACGCCGGCTGGCTTGCCGACCAGACCGTCAGGTATGTGATAGTATGTGTGTGTGTTGGGGGGGCTCAACTGAGCATGACCGCTCTTGTTTGTTGCTGACCAGCGCTGAAAGAAAATATTCTTTAGACCCGTTTCAAGGACACCTCTGATTCTGTCCGAGATTGAATGGAAGACATTTCCCACGTGCTTCCCTGTAGATACCCCATCACAAAGCCCCGTCCTGGTTGCATGGGGGATATGAAGCACAGACCTGGGATCAGGACGTACGGGCTGAGACACCCCAATGAGACCTACGATGTCTACTGCTATGTGGACAAACTGAACGGTGAGGGATAGGACGGTTTCTGTTTCCAGATGGTCAGCTGAAGCAATGTCCGCTTGTGCCTGGGCAACGTCTTCTAATGACCTCCCCTGTCTCATAGGCGAGGTGTTCTACGCTCCTATTCCCTACAAGCTGACCCTGCACCAGGCCAGGCGTGAGTGTAAGAATCTGGGAGCTGTGCTTTCCTCCCCCGGTAACTTGTTTGCAGCCTGGCGTGCAGGTCTGGATCGCTGTGACTACGGCTGGCTGTCAGACGGCAGTGTCCGCTATCCCATCTCCATCCCCAGGCCACAGTGTGGAGGAGGGCAGCTGGGGGTCAGAACTCTGTACCGATTACCTAACCAGAGAGGCTACCCCAACGCTTTCGACAGGCATGGAGCTTTCTGCTTCAAGAGTAAGTGCCCTGTAGTACTACTACCCTCCACTGGCCATGACGGGGCCGCTAATGATAATGACAATGGCGACTACATTTAGGGTGATGGGTAGGATGGAAAAAATCAAGAAAGAGGAGAAAGGGTCGGACCGCAAAAAACGGGGGCTGAATCTAGTGAGCATGGGGGGAGAGAGGAGACTCTTCGCATCCTGTCTCCACGGCGCCACCTCAGATGCATGACAGCCCTCAGGTCCCTGCACTGAGATTAGAGAGAAAGACAAGGAGAGGAGGCAAGAAGTATGCAATTAAGATCTTCCCAAGCTCTCTTAACCTGATATGAATACAGAATATGTGGTATAAGGGGAGGGAGGAGTTGTCGTAACAGCAGACAGACCTGGCATGTCGTAGTGTCATCGGGGGTATTTATGCAGATTAAGTTTCTCCCCGGCTCAGTGAGTTATGACCGATCCTATGGACCGATCCAGGATGAACTCTCACCCTGTTTTCTCTTCCTGCTATGGGTTGTCTAAACAGACAGGCTTTCGGGGGACAGATAACATCTCTGGATGGATGAAGTGGAGAGGGGAGATAAACTGGGAGAGGGGAGGGGAAGAATGAAATGAAAGTCCTTCTACAGTTAACAACTAGAGCGACATGCCTGAAACACACATTCATATACGCATCTTCCATAGATATTCTGATTCATGTTATATCTAAATAGTTAATATAGTTACAGTACTTCCTCAAAGCTTGTAACACTTTAAAAATGAGTTTTATTCTGTGTTGGACAACTGTGTTTGCACACTGACTGTTTTATTTTCATAGCATCTGGAAAGAGAATGGAACACTCCCTTTCTCTTCCTGCCTCACGATCACCCGATTCTCTCGGGCCTGCCTCATATTGGCTTGCCCTGCCTCATATCTAACTGGCATATCTCTTATCTAACGGGCCAGCCCTGTATCTGCTTGGCCTGCCTTATTTCTAATTGGCAAGCCTCAAATCTGCCTGTCCTGCCTTATATCCAGCTAGCCTGCCTCATGCCCACATGGCCTGCCTTATGTCTGCCTGGCCGGCCTTATACCTAACTGGACTGCCTCATATCTGCCTGTCTTGCCATATATCTAGCTGGCCTGCCTCATAACTGCTTGACCTGCTTCATATCTGCTTGGCCTGTATGATATAGCCTGCCAAGCCTGACTTACTTCCCCAAACTCTCCATCCTCTCTGATTCTGGTCTGAAACCGCTTTAGTTTCTCAGTCTTACTGTCTCAAACTTCACTGATACAACTTGGATCCTTGTTCAAAACAGGGCTATGATTTGTTGGGTGCTAGAAAACATTAAGATCTCTAGGTGTGTCACAGCATAATCCCAGTTAGTTAGGAATAAGCTGTTTTTGTGGTGTTGCAACACAGATGACAATGACTTCTGTGGAGAAATAGGGGTCTATTTAACAGTACCAAACACGAAGAATACCCTCCCTCCCTCCCCTCTCTCTCGCTCCTCTCTTGGTTCTCCTGTTATTGGGGCTGTGTGGGGAAAACCCATCTTAGAGACACAGACAGAAACAGGACTGGCCCCTAATGCATCACAGCTTTGCCCTGCCCAGAAAGTGTAGAAAAGAAGAGAAAAAGAGAGGAGGGAAAGTATTTCTTGCACAAGAGTGTCATTATAATCATAATCATCATCTATTAGAATGGATGTATTCAACCCTCTTTTTCACTTAATATTATGTTGCCATCTTGGAGTTTCTAACAGACTAGATGATTAAATCCATACCATAATGTATTTCTATATCACCTAAAATGGTAACATGTGACTATAGAAAATACAGTATATGTGGGCCTGTAACTCATGCAGGTCAATACACAGTGTATAATGGCTATAGGTACTAGGGGCAAACTGCAGCCCAGCCAACCAGATGGCCCAGCCCAGCAAAACACATGACATCAGACCTGGCTGGACCCTGGAGCTGGTCTGGACCTGGTATGGATCTGGGCCGTCCAGGTCCATTAACATTATGAATGAGCATATTAACTAAGGGAACATCTTTGTATACAGTTCTAGCGGCTACACGTGCCTCCAACGGGCCTAGATAGGATACGGAGAGAAAGAGAGGCAGAAAGAAAGAGCAAAAGGGCCAGACATGTCAGGCAGAGGAAAGAAAGGAGAGGCAGAGAGAGAGAGGGAAGGGGTGGGCCGCTGAAATGGAATATACTCATAATTCTGCCATTACAGTGCGTCTGTAAGGTTAACATGCGTCAGCAGGTCATAAGACAAGCACCGTACAAAAGACCATTGTGTGTGTGTGTGTGTATGTGCACGTTTGTAGGTGAGCGACAGAGAGAGTGTGATGTCATATTTAAAAAGCTGCTGAAACATTCCCCTCTGCGGGCCAGTGAGTTTGGCGGAAAGGCCTTGCCTTCCTTTTTTCCCTCTTATGGTAAAGATTTACTAGAGTTCCCCAGATGTTGTTTGGTGCCCTGGTTTCTCAGTGATACACTGGAGACGGTGTAAGAGTTTGGGGTTGGGGTTATAGGTCATTGAATACAGAACAGAGAGAGGCCAACATGTTGGCTGAGGATGTGCTCCAGTGTTGAAACATGGCAGGTTCTGTGTGGACAAAAGAAACTGACCAATGCATGTATCGCTTTGTGTAGGCATGCGTTCACTAGTGTGTGTGTGTGTGTGTTAGTGTGCATACTACCCCTAGGAATGTCCCAGGGGAATGGTTTACAGTTGGCCAAAAACAGCCAGTTTTCATACAGTTCAGACACCATACAGTCTAAAAATACAGAGCTCCTGACAGAGGGAGGGTTGTTATCCGGACAAACTGACGGCATCGATGTCACCACTGGGTTATTCTGAACGCCTGGCATCTGTCTGGACTCCACTTCCTTTTAAAGCCTGCATCTGGGACCTGACATCCATGTGATTTAGGAAACAACTGCGTTTCGCGTTCTGTGTTGACATTCATTATTATTATTCACTATAGCACAGCATCAAACATATGAGAGTGAGATTTCTTCGCTTAATTCTTCCTCCTATTGCCTATAAGTACATTGACTGTACCATTACTGGTGGTGGTAGACATGTCTGAGAGGCATTTGTTTATCAGTAATGTTAAATGTGGTCTTTCCTCTTTCTCTGCAGGAAAGGAACCCAAAATCACAACTCTTGAACCACTGAAGACCACAGATGCTCAAAAGACAGACACAGCTACAGTTAAACCTCACACTACCTTCCATACAGGCAGACCAATCCCTAAAGACGAAACTCACCACACAGCAACAGACAGAAGTCCTCACATAGCTACAGACACACTGCACCCTGCAGATATACCTCACCACACAGATAGACCCCACCCCACGGACATACCTCACCACACAGATAGACCCCACCACACGAACATACCTCACCACAAAGACAGACCCCACCCTATGGACATACCTCACCACACAGATAGACCCCACCACACGGACATACCTCACCACACAGATAGACCCCGCCCCACGGACATACCTCACCACACAGATAGACCCCACCACACGAACATACCTCACCACAAAGACAGACCCCACCCTATGGACATACCTCACCACACAGATAGACCCCACCACACGGACATACCTCACCACACAGATAGACCCCGCCCCACGGACATACCTCACCACGCAGACAGACCCCACCCTACGGACATACCTCACCACACAGATAGACCCCACTCCATGGATATACCTCACCACACAGATGAACAGTACTACACTGACCACACAACAACAGACAGAACTACAGTAAGCAGAATGGCAGACGGGAAGACAGATTCCCCTTTCGGTAGCACGACATTGTCTGTGTATGATGTGGAGGATTTTGGCCCAGACCTAAGCAAAGTAGAGTCCGTCCCCTTAACAGGGGATACCTTGTTCTCCTTCCCTACTATCGGTTCCCAGCCCCCACACTTAGACATCCACCAAGGGGGAGACCAGGGGGAGGGGGAGACCCTGACAAGCTCTGGCAAGGGGGAGGGCAGTGGGAGTGGGGAGGGCAGCAGTGATAGTTGGGAGGAGGGCAGTAGTGAAGGGAAAAGTGAGGGGGAGGATGGGGGAGTTGTGACTCCTACACAGGGACTGGGGCCTGACCTTTCACCACCAGGACGACCAGGGGGGTATCCAGGCATGGTCACCCCAGAGCAGGGCCACCCAAGCAGTGACAGAGTTACAGCACAGCTGCCTGCTGTGGTCTACAAGGAGGAGGGCCAGAGCTCAGTCTACAGCCAACCTGGACCCACCTTACCATACGGACTGGACCAATCATTGGCCATCCCTCAGGAGGCATTCCCTTCAAATTCATCCATACACCTCATCTTTGTCAATGTGCATGAAAACAACCAATCAGGTGAGAGTTTGCTGTTGACTGTAATGGTAAGGTGTGGCGATAAACAAAGCGTTGTTGAATGCAGTACACAACCAGCCAGTGTGTGTGGTCGTCACACCTCTGTTTTGAGGTATTTTCTCCTGATTTAATTGCCAAGCTATGCAGTGTCAGCCCTCATATTGCGGGGTGACTATAATAAGGGCTGTTGTGTACCCTAGCATTAGAAGTGCCTGTGGGTGACTGCGTGTGCTGAAGGACTCTGTACTCTCTGTACCCTGGATGCTGCTTGTATTGACGCTCTGTTGGATCCCGACAGATGTCCAGTGTAGGCAGACTGACAGACAGACGAACAGTCAGAGAGGAAGTGAGAGTAGGCTGTAGCATGGAAAAGAGTACACAGTACACTCTGTTGAAGGGCGATACAGTGGCTACTCTTAAACTAGGCTTCTGGACAACTGTGTCCTAACCTGACCTGATGCGTCTCCTTAAGACTGTATATCCACATCTCCATCAAAGATTTCCTTCTACAACAGATTTTGGAGGGTCTCCTAAAAGTCTTGAAGAGTTCTCTGAGGGTTCTCTAAGGGTCCTCTGAGAGCTGCCATGTCAGGAATTCTTGAATGTAGCAGGAGTTCAGGACTTTTAGGAACATTCCTAGATCAAGTCTGACCTCCTTTAGCCATGTTTGAGTGCGCATGTTTACTTGAGGACTGCCGATTATGCCTTCTGGAAATCTCTGGCTGGATGAGGATCAGTCTAGACACTTTGTAGTGGTTTGTGTTCTTGCTTTAATAGAAATATTCCTTACCTTACTTTCTCACATTCAACACAGAATGGTATTGAAAAACGCAATAACCCATTTCTGGACCAAAAACCCATATTGAAATGAATGCGATAACATTAAAAACATTATTTGCTACAAAAAAACGATTCTCTTATATAGTCAGTCTCTCACTTTACCATTACTGCTCCTGTTTCCCATACCATTACACTTTTTGTCTCCCCCCTTCACTTTCTTTACTCCATTTATCCTTACTGATCTCCTGTGGGAATCAAACCCACAACCCTGGCATTGCAAGCACCATGCTCTACCAACTGAGCTGCAAGGGCCCATATGAAGGACTATTGTCTATTGTTAAAGGGGCATATGTACATTGGCTCCCATATGGAAGGCAATATTTAGCCTAGTAACTCAATACAAACTCAGTTCCTCTGTGAATTGTAGTCACACAATGTCAACACAACCAGAGGAAATTGAGAAATTGAAATATTGAGTGTTATGGTTAAATCTTCCTGTTTCTCATACAGTACACGTACTATAGTGGGTTTTATTACCACGGTTTGGTCGCATGCGCACACACACACCCTTGTTCGACTGCAAATTGAAATCCTTTATTTCTACCACCCCGCCACGGTTTTATTTGTCCACAGAGATAGAACTAACCACAGGTTGAGCCCTGCCCCATCTGAATGTGCTTCCCCCTTGCTCCTGTTCCCATGATATAGGTTCCATGTGTACCATAAAGAACCAATTAAGACACACAAACCTGCATTGTTTTATTAACGTCTGGCTCTTATCAATGCAGTCATAGCCAACACACAGCATGAAGTCTTTGTGGACAGTGTAACAGCATATCGCCATTTTGCAATGGTGAGACAATTATAATTGGTCCACAATGTGCATGAGTGGTCTGCCAGTTCTGGTGCACACGTTTAACTACTGACCAAGGTGTCTGTCCAGGGTGCCTGCTGTGGAAACACACACGTGCACATGCACAGACCTACAAAGGCAGCACTTGCCTCTGACTGCCTCCTTTCCCTGTGTGATCAGTGGACACCCTCCTGAAGATCCTTGGCAAACCTGTAGGGGGCAATGGGGACTACCAGTTCCCCCTCATCCCAGCCTTCCCAGTCATCCAGAGTGAGGCCGTTCAGGAAAGACAGGACTCAGACGGTACCCGGTCCATCACTGACCCCCCAACACTCCGCTTCATCAATGGGAAACAGCAGGTCAGATTTTCTGTGGTTGTGTGGGTTTTCGGATTAAAACAATGAAGCCTAACCTGGATAAGCCACATAAAGTAACACAAATATGACTAATTGTTTCACGTTAGGTGACTCTGGAGTCGGAGCCAAGGAAGGAGGAAGAAGCGAGGGGAGACCAGTTTGAGATGGCCACACCGATCCATGGTGAACTGGGAGAAGGAAACACTTCATTTGACTACAGTGCTGTTCATCTTGGAGAGACAACTACTGCAGACACAGACAGAGACTTGGCTGAAGAAACTGATGTGGACAGGACACAGGACATAGAAACAACCCGTTCTTCTTGGTACACACCTTCAGTGTCACCCCCTGGTTCCACCAATACCCTAGGTGGCTCCCCCTACGATGACATGGAGGCTTCAGGGGGACGCACCCAGGAGGGATCAGCTGATGACATCCGGCCCACCCCCACCTTAGACAGCCAATCAGGTGGGGTCACGGACGAGACTGAGATCGGAGGGTCGGAGAGCTTCACACATTCACCATCTCACACACAGTCTTTTAAGGACCAGCTCACGAAGGACACACGCGCTCCGTTACAGCTAGAGACGGGGGACTTTGAGGGGTCTACATCCGCTGAAGAGGAAGGCTCAGCCCAGGATGTTTACCAATCTGAACACCCCAGGTTCACCAGCTCTGGCCGGCCTGAAGATGTTGAGAGTCCTCTGGTAAGGCCTGGGGTGGAGGAACAGGTTTCACACAGACCTGGAGAGAGACCAGCCCAGACAGATCACACTGTACATCCCACAGACTCTCCTACCCAGCACAGAGACCTCCACCACCACCCTACAACACACTATAAGGAACACATCAGGCATCCTTCTACACATGGGAAAGACCAAACCACCCAGCCTCCAACACTTCATATAGACCATTTACCACACATTAAAGACCAAACCACCCAGCCTCCAACACTTCATATAGACCATTTACCACACATTAAAGACCAAACCACCCAGCTTCCAACACTTCGTATAGACCACTTACCACACATTAAAGACCAAACCACCCAGCCTCCAACACTTCATATAGACCACTTACCACACATTAAAGACCAAACCACTCAGCTTCCAACACTTCGTATAGACCAATTACCACACACTAAAGACAAAACCACACAGCGTCCAACACTTCATATAGACCACTTACCACACATTAAAGACCAAACCACCCAGCTTCCAACACTTCGTATAGACCACTTACCACACATTAAAGACCAAACCACTCAGCATCCAACACTTCATATAGACCATTCCACTCCGTCTCCCGCTCACCGCTCCACTCTGTCTCCCGCCCGCCCCTCCACTCTGTCTCCCGCCCACCCCTCCCGGCCCATACCTGACTGGGCCCTGACAGCCCAGACCGCCCTGCCTGAGGAGGAATTTATAGATGATCCACTGCTGCAGTCCAGCCCCCCTGTTCTGGAGGAAGCTCAGCCCACCCATCAGCCTGTCACGGATGTTGACTACTACATCGAGGCCCAGCCCGTTGATGTGACTGGTAAGGCTTCAGTCTCAGAGCCCATTCAATGTATTTACTAAGTGCAAGATGTGGTGGTGTTGAATATCAATTAGGATGAAGATAACAACCATTTTCCAGTGGATTCTGATTATGCTGTTATTCGATGATTATCACAATGTCAACAGCGAATAGGTGGACCGTGCTAAATGATAGTGTGTGTGTGTGTGTGTGTGTGTGTGTGTGTGTGTGTCAGGTCTCCAGTCGTGTACAGCGAATGTGTGTCTGAACGGAGCGTCCTGCTACCAGAGAGGAAGCACCAGCGTCTGTTTGTGTTCGCCTGGGTACACCGGACAACGCTGCCAGATAGGTACACACACACACAGACACACACACACACACACACACACACACACACAATTATTCTATATGTTGTTATTTGTGCAGATGTTGATGAGTGCCAGTCCAACCCGTGTCATAACGGTGCCACCTGTATGGATGGAGTCAACTCCTTCACATGTTTGTGTCTGCCCAGCTATGCAGGAGAGCTCTGTGAACAAGGTAATACACACACACACACACACACACCTGCGCTGCTGCTTTAGTACCCTAATAAAGCATTTTCTACAAACTCAGTTCTGACCATTGTGGTACGTGAGGTGGAGCTGCCTGTAGACAGGGTCCATTGTCTGGATCAGGCTGAGAAAGTCATTGTCCAAGGGTGACTACTGTGGCTCTCTCAGATGCACACATATGGACACACACACACACACACACACACACAGTGAGTCATGTCTCTGCTCCCTGGAAGTCCCTTAACACTGGGTGTTGGCTCCACACTACATTACTTACAAATCTATCCAGTACCACTCAGCAACTCAGACACACACACACTCACACACACACACACACACACACACAACACGAGTCCATGTGCATATACACCTACAGTACTGAACAACAAGTGTGCACACTAACCCATGTGCAAACACACCTGCTCTACAGGTATGCAAGCTGACATGCATATAAACTGCAAATGACGTGTGTGTCTTGAACATTCGTACAGTACACAAATATAGTGTGAAACATACTGACAGACACACCTGGAAGACCACAGCTGTTTTCTGATTGCAGTGTGCCCGAGGACAGGAAGTAGAATCAGTCCATTCTGTTATTAGAAAGAAGTTGCAGCTGTGGTGAACTCAGTCGACGCAGCAGGTGGTGCTAACGAGCAGCGTGGCCTTAACCAACCCGACCAATACAGAGCTGCCTGTTGACTGGAAAATGACTGTGTGTCATTGTTTTACTCCAACTGTTCAGCAAATTGAGGACATTTGGCCTGTCATCACAAAAGTAGCTATTCCAAGTTGAAGGGTTATGTGTAGAATTAGGGTTATGGTTATATTTAGGTTAGGGTTGGTTTTAAAATGGTACACCACACCCACAAATGTTAGTTTCTTCTCTATAAGGATTCTGGATCGGAGTACCTACAAGATTCTAAACATTCTGATTGGCTGCAGAAACCTATTGGTTGACCCATGGGTTTGATAAGAGCCAGGACCACCACAGTAAAGCAACATTTAAATAATTGGTCATTGGCTTTAAAACTCTGGTTGTGAGATGTGAGGGTGAACCCTAATTTCGCTCTTAATCACCCTGATTTCAACTTTGCCTAAATAACTGCAATAGAATGAGTGCCAGGCTCAAATACATAGCAAAGAAACTTGCATGGGATGATTTCAGTTTGAGTTTGACAAGAGAGTCACGAAGCCTGCATTAAGAGTTCATAACGTGGCCTATGGTGATCCATACATCTTGGCCATGTACAGCTGTAGCATGGATTCAAATTCTTCCCTTTTGCATAAACTCCCTCCTCTTAACTTGCCCCACTATCTTGTCCAATAAAGCACAGTGTACCTAACTGTGTATCTTAAATAATGTTTGTTATCCTCTTCCCAGACATACACACATATACACTTACACCCACACTGAGTCTACCAGATCTACTTTCACCCTTCGTAAGGTTTGGATGTTTCTCCAGTCTAGACATTCTGATGAGTTCTAATCAATAACATAACGCAGACCCGCTTGTTCAGTGGATATCATATGAGAGTGGTCATTCCCTGTCAACGAACACAGCAACAGGACCCATGGGAAACAAGCAATACAGCAGAGAGGTTCATGTGGGCGTCTCATTGTTAAACTATGCAGACACCGGATGTTGCTTCTCTTTACTGAACACAATCCATTCCAGAGTGTGACACTCAGAATTAACTGTCATTTGTAGTTTTATGCGA
This sequence comes from Esox niger, assembly GCA_016801105.1. NCBI lineage: Eukaryota > Metazoa > Chordata > Actinopteri > Esociformes > Esocidae > Esox > Esox niger. Next base: position 25,589 of record JACXGJ010005065.1, read on the forward strand.
ACAGCTCACTCAATGATTAGTTGTGTGAACAGCCGTCTCATCTAAACCAGTGGCGCGCTTGGTCATTGTGAGGTGTCAAGTCCAACATGAACTAACAGGGTTGGCAATGGAGCTACAGTTCCTTTGCATCACTAGCTTGGTCTTCTGTACTTATCTATTGACTGGGCGTATGGAAAAGTGTGTGTGTGCCTGCATGAGAGTGAACTAGTGTTTGTGTGTAATTGGCCTAGAGAACAGGGGAACTTCTGTGCGTTTCCAAGCAGGCTCATAAGCTTCAACTGTGAGCCTATGAGTCTGTGAACTCATTTAGTCCTGGGTCTTTCTGAAGCAGCTGGAGCTCTTACAGTCCACTCTTCGTTTGTTTCTCTCTCTTTTACTCTCCCACTATGCTTTCTCACTCTGTTTCAGTCTGTTGTTCTCTCCGTGTCTCTCTTCATCCCGTTTGTTTTTAATCCAAAGATTCGGATGGTCGTTAATTCCTCTTTGAATGTCTCTCCTCCCTAGACACGGAGGTGTGTCAGTATGGCTGGCAGAAGTTCCAGAGCCATTGTTACAAGTACATCACCCACCGTCGGACCTGGGATGCAGCGGAGAGGGAGTGTCGTCTTCAAGGCGCCCACCTCGCCAGTGTCCTGTCACAGGAGGAGCAGTTGTACGTCAACCGTAAGTCCCGCCTCCCTTCAAGTATTATAGGTTACGGGCCTAGGCTAGTTTGAGAGGTCAGAGTGGGGGGTTGTGTATGTTATGTATCATACTTAGCGGTGTCTTCAGTGAAACATGTTTTAATGAGTCTGCAAACCAATGTGGACAGCAGTTGTTGAAAAGACGTTTTGCTTGTGCAACATTTAGCTTGTGTCTTGGGTAACAACATGAGTCAGTTTCTGAGCAGTTTATTGGGGACTGTTAACAGTTAAAGGGGTCGGGTGGGGTGTTGTAAAGAAGATGGCTGCACGCCATCCCCTAGGGCTGCTTACGTACGTACAGTAATACCCCCTCTGTTCTGGTCTGTATTGTTCTCATACACACACAGCATGTAATTTTCCCGAACCTGAACCTAACCCATAATCCTTCAAAAGCATTTTGAAAAGTCAGGACTTGCAAAAAGTACAGACTTTTTCGTCAAGTGTTCTGTTTTTAGGTAATGTCAGGACATTGTGGAGAATTTTTGTCCTGAAAAGATAGGAAACAGGTACACACACACAACCATAATGTCTGTCAGCATGCTTTACTGGAGCAGACAGGGGAGTAGTGAAAGTAAGGAAGGAACATGGATTAGGGAAGGGGGAGCGAGTGAGAGGTTGGCAGTGTTTCGGGGCTCAAAATGCAGGCTTTGGGAACAGGAAGCATAGGGATTCACACGTCCTGAAATCAATTTGTGGTTTCCTGTTGTAGAGCTGTAGAGAATCAAGCCCAAATGTTGTTTCAAACCCCCAGGTCTGGGCCATGACTACCAGTGGATCGGTCTGAACGACAAGATGTTTGAGAGAGACTTCCGCTGGACCGACGGCAGTATCATGGTAGGACAGGAGAGAATCCCCCAGACGGGACTTGATATGGGTGTTATTACGCAGACACACGTATGAAGTCACGCAGTCCGGCTCACGATAGTCTCCAGCTATTTTCACCACATGATGTGTGGAGGCCGGTATCGTCACAATAGGGTGTGCTGGGTTGCCACACACATCGCCGCACAAAAGACACAAGATAGAATCTTCACCTTTTAAATGCGTTTACTGGTGTTATCACTCGGGTCTTCATAGAAACGTGTGTGTTGGTGTCTGTTTGCATGACGGATACAATTCAGGTCAACTACGGTGAGACCAAATGAACAGAGAAAAGACTTGAGGCAAGGAGAGTTGAAGAGGTGTCAGCCTGTCCCCTTGGGCTTAGGAGGAGCGAAACATGGAGCATTAACGCCCTGCGTGTGGCCTGCTTGAGTATAGCACCATTCTGTTGATAGGAGACACCACTTCGTTCTTTCTGACAGCTCACAGAATGGCAGGTTTCATCTGTAATGCATCGTCAATGTCCAAATTGAGTCAATAGTGCTCCTAAAACCCTAAATAAGAATTTGAAGTTCAAAGGAACTGAAGGCAAGTGTGGCTGACACCATTTAAACCGATCAGGGTTTTTATCCTTAAAGCCAATTGTCTCAGATTCAACTTAGTCCCAAACTCTCAATACCCCAGTAGCCCAACTGAAAGAGTGACAGACTTGCACTTTGGTGACAAAGATGTGTGTTTGCAGCAATATGAGCACTGGCGCCCCAACCAGCCAGACAGTTTCTTCCAGTCTGGTGAGGACTGTGTGGTGATGATCTGGCACGAGGGAGGTCAGTGGAATGATGTACCCTGCAACTACCACCTAACCTTCACCTGCAAGAAGGGCACAGGTATCAGATACACCCGTTCTCTCACAACACACACACACACACACACACACACACACTATAACACACCCTGTCCTCTCTCCAGTGGTTTGCGGCCCGCCTCCATTAGTGAAGGATGCTCAGGTGTTTGGTTCCATGAAACCTCGCTATGAGATCAACACATTGGTTCGCTACCACTGTAAAAACGGCTTCATACAGAAACACGTCCCCACAATCCGTTGCCGTGACAATGGCCAATGGGACAGACCCAAGGTTACCTGCATGAGCCGTGAGTATCGCCCACTTCCACTGTCTTTATGACTAACGATCTGTTAATGCCCATCAGCTTTTCAGGGCATCATTCCATCCAACTTTGGTAATAAATTCTCTTTTTTGTTTTTTCAGCCGCTACATACCAGAAATCTTTTACTTTTAGGCAATACATCAATTCACACATCAATCACAAGCATAACCAGAATCAATACAATCCAGACAATCATAATACACTAAATCAAAATGAGCACTCCTATCAAAGCCAACAATATAACAGTCAAGACCAACAGAAGAACTTCAGCCAACAACGTCAAGACAGCCATAACAAACAGCATCAGAACCAGAGAGAGAGGAGACATCAACACTAATCAGATTTCCAGTCATCCTATGAACATTAAAATTAGGTTGTAAAATTTTTATAGGCTATCTTTACCAAAATTCCCTGGCTCTCCAGAAATCTGTGTTGGTGGATTCAGAATTTCATGCATAGGCCCCCATGATTTTGAGAGTCTTTCATGCAGGATTTCTGGAAAATCAGAGAATTCTGGGGAAAGGACCATCATTTTGCACCATTAACCCCAGAGCAACACAACATGTTAACTTGGACCACACCCACAGGCAGCCATGTAGGTTTTTCACAACGCATAATCATAACCAGTGAGCTAACTCTGATAAAACCTGTTTCTAATTTATGAATATGTTTAAAAATATTGTTACACATAGTATTGAGTCCATTTCAAATCAAACAAGGAATGTTTTCCCCAGATATTTATTAAAGTTAGCTGGCTAACTTGATCTTGATCTTGCTTAGTGAAATCTACCCCAAATCAAGTGTTTCTACAATGGTGACACAGTGTGCCTTAATAGTTTATATAACAACAAAGTAATCAAGAAATCAAGAAAGAAAAGAAAGAAAGAACAAGAAATCATAACCGTTTTTCATTGGGGTTTTTTCAAGAGAAATTATCCACTGAAAATGACTATCAAATATATATGTAGCTAACCACCAAAATGTTGGCTGTGGGCTGGTGACAAGTTTGTAAGTATTCCAATGGAGGCGCCCACCAGGGACGTCGCAAGAAAATCATGGATGTGGACGCTAAGCCTTGTTTTGTGGGGTCTGGGCATACTTCCCAAATCATCTTTTCATCAAGTATTTTTAGAGTAACAATGGGTGTAAAATCTAGCTAAATGTGGTTATTTTTGGTCAAGGTTGGCTAAAAGTATACCTGTCTCATAGATTGTGATATACACTGATCTTATATGACTTAAATTCTACCTAAATGATGAAATTAAAGTCAGGTTTCATCCACTCTGTTTTCATCCATCCAACAACAACCAAAGTCACAAAAACGGCTGTACTATGTAGCCAAAATACTTTTGTCAACTATGGTCTATAGGAAATGAACACTGTACATTCTGTTTCCAAGCGAGTTTCTCTGAATCATTCTGAATCATTCATCTCAGAATATAATCATAAAAATTGTATCATAATTAAAAAAAGAAACATTTAACAACCAGATCTCCCTACCTCTGAACAGAACGTTGCAATACGTTAACTTCAAACCCAAACAATCTGTGAAACAAGCACAGTTTTGTAACTGTTCCTGATGATTATCAGTGACATACAAATGTTAGCTAGATTGTCATTCATGGGATATTTTTTTCCAATTATTTCTTTGTGTTGTCGCAAAAAAATACGACCCCCTATTATCGGCAACCGTCCCCAATTATTGGCCATCTTACTATTTTGTTGAACTGCATTATACTAGATTTTTATTTCTATTACAAATGTCAGATCTTAGTCTTGTCTGAAGCTTTCTTTCCTTCCAGTAAAGAAAAAAAAGATTGATCACTTTTATGACGTCTCGTCTGTGCATGTCAAATTCCTTGAACTGCAACTTCTCTAAACAATTTCCATACATAACATTTTTATGCATACATCAATTTTTTTTAAACCTCCATTAATTTCTATAAAAAATGGTGGTGGACTAGCTAAAAGATTATATTTATTAGCAAAACGTACCGTTGCTTTCCAGTACTATTACATTTTGAACTTGAGAGGATTTACTTCTCTGACCACTAAACGGTAGCTACTACAGAAGACACCTCGCTTCAGATGAGCGAGTTACGTTCAAAGCATCAAACTAAACTGAACATGCTACCAAATGAACACGATTCTATAAAATGTCTATAGAATTTGTAAGAAGTTTAGATGTGATGTAAAGAAAAAACAAATCACAGAGAAAATATATTGACTGATATATTGATTTATTTCGTGGGGCTACTTAATATTTTAAGGGAGCTAAAGCCCCCCTAAAATAGGCCTATCGACGTCCCTGGCGCCCACCATTTCTTATGAGAAATGAGTAGCATTCCCATAATAACATCAGCAATTGTTTTGTTAATGAGTCATTCCATATTATTTTGTTTAAATAATGTTGTTTTCATAAATATAATTGATTCAATATTGAGCACACAGTGTCATGTGGAGTCATGCAAGAAAAAAAGGCCAAGGAGCCACGTCTTCTGTCTACTTAAATAAAATCAGTCCACTAAAAGTCAAAATGTATGGAATTCATTGTTCGTGAAAGGTAATTGTTAACATATGGTGCTTAGAACTGATGCAGTGGGAGCTCTATCAGTTCCTTATATGAGCAGTGATGATTAGAGGAATGTATCAGGACTATCTAGTGTTACTCAGCTCTGTCGGTGGTTCTCCAGAATATTAAAAGATCAGTGATTCCTTTACTGGGAAACAATGGTTTTAAAAGGCACCGGGTTTCTTTTCTTTACCCAGTTTAATGCATGCTGTTAATGTTAATACATACACAACAATGAAGATGAAAGGATAGAGTCTAATGAATGTGTGTGTTTTGGCCTGTGCTGTGGTCAGGGTTCTGACTCATAGGATAGACGATAAAGGTGTTAGAAAGCCATATCCGTTTAATTTATTGCATATGTTTCACCTATTAATGGACTGTGATGCTGTTTAAGATTTTGATACCTGATGTGATTCTTGTAACAACGACTTCTGCTGTTTACAGAAATCTGCCTTGTTGTGGGTTCATTATGTTGACCTTGTGTTCCTTATGTTGCACATAACCTGTTTATTAAAGTTATACAATCCACATATCTGAGCTTTTACTGTTCCTTGCAGGGGGTTGATTTGTACATGAGAATCACCCCCAAATCATCCCAAATTGTTCTCTACAGATCCATCTTGAGGAAGAAACTTGAACTTTGACCTGTTATTGATAATGACACATTATTTCTCCCCTGAGGATAATTGGGTGATGGTTAAAAGTATATATCTCTTGGCTATTGTCTTTTGTTTCTCAGTGAGACGATTTCTCTTTCTCTTGTTTGTGTTTGTTTTCTGCTTTGATAATTTTTTTTGTGTTTTATCATTTTATCATATCATTCAAATTGTGTTTTTACCCCAGAGACTGTTGGGGATTCTGTATCGGGAGAAGCAAAGGGAATGTGATTTACCAGAGAATATTTTGTGTGTATTCCTTTTTCTGTTGTGTATGTCGCCAAAGACTCACTAATACTGTACAGTACCTGTCCTCAACTTCCACTGTCTGTGCAATAAAAGAGGAAGATAAAAAATCCATGTTTCAATATTCTCACACTTAATTTCTCAATGCAGAATATGCAATACATGTACTAAACTCAGCTTGAAAAGAGATTCACACATTTTCTTTACCTGTCATTAACTACTGACTGCCAGCAGAGGGGGCCACTATTTTAGAAAGTAGTCATGTCTAATGGGGTACTGAGTAATGTATCCTGTCCTTTCTGTGTTTGTACAAATGAATCAGTGAATAAAATTATTAAAAAGTGAATGAGTGTCTTTCCTTTCTGTCCATCAGCCAAGACCTGTTGTGTCTTGACTCAGGTGACTGGCAGTGTCCTCAGTTCTGGGAGCCAACACCAGTCTCATTTTTACACCGTCATTCAGCTCCTCAAATAAACTGCTGCTTTGATGCACATTTTTCAGTTACAAAATCAACCAACAGCAATCCAATAAAAAGACTTCTGTGTACTTCTGTAATGACCAAAACGGAAGAAAAACAGTTATTTAGACATCCCCACCCTGCGGAAATGAAAATGTTGTGCTTGTGTGTGTGTGGAAAGACTTAAGACCAAGGTATTTCCACCTGGCAGACACGGTGTTCCAGTCCCAAATCAGCCCTATTCCCCAGCTCTAGACACATTGTGTCCCAGTCCTACATCACTCACCAGTGACAGACACACAGCTGCAAGGGCAGGTATTTCCATCATTTTCATGGGAGAATAAGAAGCAAAATCAGGTGTAATCATTTAATTGTTTTATTTTCCTCTTGACTTTGGGTCCAAATAGTTTCTTCCATATGTAAAAACAATACTGCGACTGAGTACTGGAGGATGTACACAAAACAGTACAGGGAGGAAATGGTTACCTGGTTGTGTAACTTGTTCATCTTTAGTGTTAGTTGATACATTACATGGTTCCATCATGAAACACTTGTATGTCGTAGACAGTGCCGGAACCAGACAAAAGGCTTTTGTTAAAAAAGGCTCATAAGTGACAAGTGAGTACAAATAAAGAGAAGCGTTGATGATGCTGTCTGACAGATATGCAACGTTCTCTGACAGCTCTCTTTCTTGTTCATCGTTATTGAGGCTCATGACTCCAATTTTGAAATTGTTCACCACTATGCTTTGCTGGCAAAGGAAATGAGTAAAACATACATCTGTTTCCTAAGTAACACAATTTCTGAGACTAATTTTAAAAGAGCGTCTGTCCAGCAGGTCTTTGTGAGAACCGTGTTTTTTACTCTTTCCACTACCATTCCTATCCTCACTACAGCATGGTTATGACAGGACACGGCAGAGCCAAGAATTGCTAACTCAACAATAAGCTCACTATGTAGGACAGGGCCAAGGATAGCTAACTCAACAATAAGCTATGTTGGGCAGAGCCATGTATCGCTAAGCTAAAACTCCAGTACTGACCTAACGCTCTCATAGAGCCAGCTCGAGTCAAGTGCTGTAAACTATTGTGCTAATGTACGTCAGCCTTTCACAGTGTGTTCTTATATGGAAGTCTCTTATCGCCCACTGTACCTGCAGGAACCAACAGTGTTTTTAAATTGGATGACTCCCAGGCCAATTCACTGGACTACTCTAAAGTGGGCTGCACTACTAGTGGTGGGGGGAGGTAAGGCAGGCGCTGCATTCATGCAGATAGATAGGCCTAAGCTGTCCACCGGAGCAGACTAACCCATGCAGACTAACGTAGCGTTTGTTAGCAAGCTAACAGCCTGTCACCGCTCCAACAACCAGTTTCACAGATGTCACTGGGTCTTATAACTCACTAAGAAACTAGTTGTATCAAAAATAGCTTTTTTGTTTTGAATAAATGTGAAATTACACTGCAAGTGTTGCTTTCAAGCTTCCGAGTATAAAAGCTCAGGTGCATGCCTTTTGTTTCTACACTCCAGGGGCTAAGCCATACATAGAGGCACCACAACTACTGTCCAAAATACAAGTTATACTGCAGGTCTGCATGTCACCATACTACTCAATGACATGGTACTGTATTGCCAGGCATTTTGTGTTGCTGCTTAGGGCTAAATACGTTTGACCTTTTCCCTTCTTGACCACCTCTTTAGACATAAACACAGTGTTCAGTGCAACATATATATACTGTTTTTTGTTTCTTTTTTGGTTTCTGGGGTTAGTTACAATACTTTGGTTCTGTGGCTGAGCACAAAACTCTGGGACAGCGTAGCAGAGAAAATAAACCCTAATGTAAATATTTATATATCAAAAGACATCAATAAACAGAAGTACAATTCTAAATACTCACATTCATAGATAAAAACCTAAACGATGCTAACGGTTGGCTTGTCCTTTATATCCGTTTCTATAATACGACAGATGTTTGGTCCACACACATTGTAAAATAAGCTATTACCTATGATGACGATGAAGTGACACTGTCGTAGCACCCTGCAAAGATGGACAGCAGACAGGACTTTCATTGTGCTATAGTTGCATTCAAGAATATAATTATGTAACAGCTTGATCTACGCCATCTTTGCTTTTCGTTTTTATGTAAATATGTTAGCCTTTGTGTTGTCCTCGCTACAGTTGGCCAGGGAAGGTAAGTACCCAAAGGAATCATTATTAGAAGCTCTGATGTGTTATTCTCAGCCCAAGCACATCATTCAAGCTATGGCATGCCCTGTCCTGCACCACTTCACCACAGGACACTGGGACATCAGGTTTACTAGCCGTCCCCCCTCCCACATACCCACTTCCCTTTCTATTCCTGAATAGAAATAACAGATTAAATAACATGAACCTTACATATGTGTAAACTATCCCCATACAATATCAGGCCCCAGATAAAAACAATATTAATGGGTTGTGTAAATGGCTGTTTCAAACCTCTCATTTAACAGTATTTAAAAAAAAGCGTCACAGTTTGAATGTGTTTGTTTCATAGCGGTAACATACCCCACGTCACCTCATCCTCTTCTATCACCCGTCCTGGCCCACCCCTCTGTAAATATAATAGCTTGTCTAGAGAGTGAGACTGTGTGTGAGTGTATCGGGGATCCTCAGTTGTGGCCTTTGAAGCAATAGACTCCGTACAGCTTGTGTTTCTTGTCCGGAAAACCATTGAACCTCACGGCAGCCTCCGTTGGGCTACAGCGCCTGCGGGGGCGGGTGATGGGGTAACGGACGCTCCCGTCAGCCAACCAGCCAGCGTCACAGCGGTCATACCCCAGTAGCTTCCAGGACGCGTACATCTGACCCACTTTGGCGATCTGAGCGCCGTCCTTCTGACAGGCATTCACGGCCTCGTCATACGTCAGTTTGGAGGGGTGAATCAGGTAGTAGAACCGCCCTGAGACAGAGGGACCAGTTTTAGGCACACACTATGGCAACACACACACACACACACACAACCATGCTTGTATAAACAGACACACACCACTAAATACACTCCTTCTTCCTCACCTTTGTAGTTGGAGGTGAAACAGAACACGTCGTATCTGTTACTCTCCTTATCTCTTAGGCCGTAGTTGCGGACGCCCGGGACCGTGTTCTTTCCCCCGCATGGCTCCCTGGGAGTGGTAATGGGGTACTGGACGGATCCATCACTGAGCCAGCCGGCATTGCACCAGTCCAAACCCCCACGCCACGCCTCATACAGCTGGTCAAACGACGCCACAACGGAGTCTTGCTCGTGACACGCCCGCTCAGCATCAAAGAAGTTGAGGTTGTAGCGACCCAGTCGAGGGAAGTAGGGGAAGACAACACCTGGGGTTTAAGAGGAGGAGAGGGAGGAGATGGTGGAGGAGAAAGTGGGTGAGAGGAAAAGGAGAGGGGGTGAGTTAAGGGAAGGAAAGAGATATATCAACACCCCATTAATAAAAAATATATATTGCTCTTGGTTTTATGTACTCCGAAATAGGTGGAAAACAAAACATAAAAACCATATATAGCAATACGCCATTACATTATACTGTAGTGTATCATATTTTAAAAAATGGGAGGGTTCCAGCTTTATGTGTGTGGTTGACTGTAGCTCCAGGCTCATGCTGACAGTAATGGTTGATTATTCTCATATATAATAAAGCAGGTCTAGGTGGGTGATGTATGGAGTTATAGCCTGTTCCATGGAGGTGAGCCAGGAATGGAAACCTAAATGGTGGATTCCATTACTCAAGCCCTGTGTGTGACTGTGTGTGTTTGTGTGTGAGAGAGAGAGGGAGAGAGAACAGAAGTCCCCACATAGAAGGTAAAACCTGACAAATCAGTCCACACATTTTCTTGCGGTCACTGCAACAAAAAAGCTATTTCTGGCTTAGGATTTAAATGTAGGGACCAAATATTAAATTGGGCATTGTCAGAATTAAGGTTACTTTTAGGTTTAGGCATGTTTAGGGTAGGTTTAGGGTTAGAGATTAGAGCTCAGATTTCTGGTCTCCGCACTGATAAAACAATAGTGTGTCCAACAGTTCCCATGGGTGGTTAGTTCACAATGCTACATCTCTTTCCAAAACCTTGGGCCTGCTAGACAGGGGTAGGTCACTTAACAAAATATTCTTAAGACCAACAGTTGATACGTTGTACAGACACAGTCGGTCTTAACGTCATATCACCCGCGACACACACACACACACACACACACACACACACACATACACAGTAAAATAATGTTTAAATGTGTGTTACCTTGCAGGTCAAGAGAGACTACGCCTGTTCCATCTTCCAGTGCGTCGATTACCTCACACTTATATCTCCCATAATCCTCCAGAGTGAGCTCTGTGATGACCAGTGATGCATCATTAGGTGCAGAGTTCTGAAGGTAGACGCGTCCATGGAAACTTCCATAGCTACGTTTATGGAAACCCATGGCAACAAAGACATCCACCTAGAAGAAGGCCAACAAGGATTTGTGAGTGAAGTTTTCAGTTTGTCAAAAGATGTTTTCTCTTGTATGATATAGGTAATTCCCTGTATTGTGCCCGCTCAGACCACACCTCTACCTTATCTAACATGAATTTAACAGAGCTTTTTGCTGTTTTACCACTTTGTTTGTAGAAAAACCCACCTCTCTGAGGTAGTCTGAGGTCAGCTTGGTCCATTTGATCCTCAGTTTGGGGTTGGGAGGAAGCGAATCATCTCTGTGGAACTTACAGGGCAGCGTGGCGTTACCCCCCCTTCTGGACACAACTTTGGACTGCTCTGTCACCACAGAGAGCCGAGGGCCATTCTCTGGAATAGAGGGATGGGTTGTACCATTATTTGTAGAGGTTTGTTTCTCAACAATAACAACACTTACCTATTGCTTAGTTCTCTACTTTATGAACATTTATTTATTTAGTCTGAAGAGTATTCAACCTGTTTGTTACCACATTATAACTGTAACATTGTTACAAAGCCTTGCTCAATAGCTCAGTAGTTCCAATCTTGGTTTATTCGAAATGAAGCACAAAAGCTCAGTTGTTTAGTCCTGTCACAAACATGTTGCAAAGCTGTTTTAACTTTATCAAGTTAAGTGCCGATCAGAGCCCTGTAGATACATATCAGCTTCCAAAACATCTGGCCTGACTCTGAGATAATGATTTGGTTATGTTGATGTTTAGAGATGGCTAGGAGTAGAGAGAGAACTAGCTGGCAGACAAGAGTATATCTCAGTCAACCATACCATAACATTTAGCTAAGGAATCATTTAAACCCATGAGATTAACTTCCAGTAAACCAAACAACATCCTTCTGCTAAGGAATCATTTCAACCCATGTTTCACACACATGAGGCAGGAGCCAACAAAAAAGAATACTGTTTCCAAAACTAAACTGACACCAGGCATCTAAATCACTCCGAACACTCAACCCTTATCCACTTAAAACACCATCTTGTTCTAGTGTTTTCTCAAATACGGTGTGACCACTACCTCATCCATTACATCATTCCATGATGGATGTTTATATAATGTTCTAAGACTAATGTAAAGCAAATTGATAAGTCTAATACTCCATCTGGAGTCACTACGTTCCAAATGGAATGTCCTTCTGACACAGCCTGCTCTTTGACAGGCCACCTAGCAGTGTTGTTGGGTACACTTAGCCTTAATGTCTTATAGTGATGATGATACAACACTGTCTGTCTGTGGAGACTACAACCCTGTCTGTCTGTGGAGACTACAACCCTGTCTGTCTGTGGAGACTACAACCCTGTCTGCCTGTGGTGACTACAACCCTGTCTGTCTGTGGTGACTACAACCCTGTCTGTCTGTGGAGACTACAACCCTGTCTGTCTGTGGAGACTACAACACTGTCTGTCTGTGGAGACTGCAACCCTTTATGTCTGTGGTGACTGCAACCCTGTCTGTGGGGGCTATCATCTACATACTTTAAAGACTGATGATGGAACAAACATGGCTAACCGTACCACACTCTTTTGTTGAGTAACCTTTCCCAAGACCTGAAGATTTGTATTCATTCTCCATGTTAATGCCTTGGCTTTTGTTCAGCAGGTTAACACAGTCTCCTCTACTGGGTTCAGACCCAATCAGTCTCATTGGCAGATTAATTATATTAAGTGAGTTGGCACTTCCTATCTCCAGCCAAGTCAGTGAATCTGCCTCCTGAAACTACAATCGATAGAGAAGCTAATTTCTACAATAGTTTGACAGAACTGCTCGCCACATCTACAGATTCTGCCTCATCTGGAAAACCAGAGCATACTGCTAGCATTCTGCCTCATCTGGAGAACCAGAGCATACTGCTAGCATTCTGCCTCATCTGGAGAACCAGAGCATACTGCTAGCATTCTGCCTCATCTGGAGAACCAGAGCATACTGCTAGCATTCTGCCTCATCTGGAGAACCAGAGAATACTGCTTGTATTCTGCCTCATCTGGAGAACCGGAGCATACTGCTAGCATTCTGCCTCATCTGGAGAACCGGAGCATACTGCTAGTATTCTGCCTCATCTGGAGAACCAGAGAATACTGCTAGTATTCTGTTCCACTGGGTCACTTCCAGCCAACTTTATACTGTCTCTGCAAATAGAGTGCAGCAGTCAATACACATCTACAGCACCTGCTTTGTAAACATGACGCCGATACTGACATGCAGTATCTGCCCTGAATCTGCTTCTACAGCCCCAATAGAGAGATAGCAGATAGTAGGTTATCAAACAGAGCGAACACGACCCCACAAAGCTGCCCTATTTCTCTCATTCAACAGTTACTGGGAATGAGGATGCCCTCTGAGAGAAACACACACACACAAACACACTCAGGGTGACCGTGGAATGTTGGGTCCATAATTGAAATGTTGCTGGAGTCAAATCCCAAAACTGTTGAACCCTTGAGCAAGGCAGTCAACCATAATTGCTCCAGGGTCAACGCCGATGACGGTTAATCCCTAACTTTGACCCCACTCTCATAGGGAATCTTAAAGGGCAAATAATATGCCTAAAATTTCCATTTCACATTGAGAGTCAATACATCCAATGTATTTCACAAAGCCCTTTTTACATTACAAAGTAAAAAGGGCTTTGTTCAGCCTGAAAAGGGCTTTTCTCCAGCCTGAAACCCCAAAGTGCAAGCAACAAGACTTCATGCACAGTGGCTAGGAAAACCTCCCTGGTAGGTTCCAGATTTAGGAAGAAACCTGAAGAGGATACACGTCCATGTGTGTTGAACAAGACAAATATCAGCAGTGTGTATTTGGCCTATAACACTAACAAAAAGACAGTACAACAATATTCACATTTCAGCAGTGTGTTATAAACACACAGAAAAACAGAGTGTTACACCATTAATGCAGCTGGATGGCATACACACACATACACGCGCATGCACACACACTCTACCTTGATACACTGGTATCTACCTTGTACGTAGATGGTCCGGTAGTGCTCCAGTTCAGGATATGCTGTGTCCAAGTTATCCGCCAAGCTCAGAGAGACAAGGGCCCAGATCAACACAGGTAGCATCTTCTATCACTACACCAGGGGTTTGCTTCACTGCAGAGAGACAGAGAGGCACACAGAGCCAGAAAAGAGTGGGGAGGAGTAGAGACAGTGAGGAAGAGAGACAAGGAGAGATAGAGGGTCAAAAAAAACTCATTTACCAGCAAAACACCAGCCCTCAAAGTGTGTGTGTGTCGGTCTGTCTGTCGGTCTGTGTGTGTGTGTGAGAGAGAGACCTGAGAAAAGTCCTGTACACAGTGTGTAAACCATCTGCAGTGCTG